>CM017558.1:54167850-54178395 GCA_007844125.1 Sinonovacula constricta
AGAGAGAGAGGAGAGAGAGAGAGAGAGAGTCTCTCTCTCTCTATATATATATATATATATATACATATTGAAACATATGATATGACATATTTAACTTATTCACTTAGAAAATATAATGTAACTTATGAATTTTATTACAAGGTCCGTAGGAATCACGAATTGACTGAAAACTCAAACATATTGTTAATCCACCTTCGGAACACCCGTTACTATAGCACTTAGGCAAACACAGCGATTGCGATTGATAGTATGTTTAACATCCGGTAATGTGTAAACAAAAGGCCATAATAGTTCACGATTGCGATGAAATATGAAAGAGAAACTGATAAAAACTGATAACAACGTACTTGCCTCCGAAACGGCTGACACGGTGATTTAACCGAATACTGTATACCGGTATTTGTACCGATACGAGAACGGGAACTCAGCCCTAATGCATTGGGCGATCAATCGTCTTAAAACAACTATATAATAAATTATAACAAAAACCTACAAGGGCCCATGGACGACCCTCAAGGCCAATTATAAATATATATTAGAAAATATAACAAAGAGCTGTCGTAACTAACAGTCATGTTTAATTTTCGATCCATCCTGCTCGCACCCATTAGGATAATCTTTGACTTGAGTATATATATTAAAGAGAAAAAGTATCCAAACCTAATAACATTGTCTCCTTACATGATACAATTCTAAATTCCATTCTAAATTAAAAATAAGCCACAATGAAGTTCGAAGACAGTATCATTTATGCAAAATTACCCACTTGTCAATAGCACAATGGTTTCACAAGTACGTATACCCAATATGCACCAGTATAAGGCAGCTCTTTCTACTGGCGTTATACATATTGTTCTTCTCAAAAGCTGTTCCACAAGCAAGCCACCACTTAAAAGTTAACGTCTCAAACTGTGAAATTCCTTAGTAAGAGTAAGTTCTCCTGTCTTACCTAGGTAACACATATTGTCTTTCAATCCAAATTAACGAGTGTACCTTACCAATGACCAAAGCAAACATAAAGCATGAAAAGAAAGTGGTTATAATTGATTGCTTTTTTTACAAATACATTCCACCAGTTAAAACTTACAAATATACGACACTATATGCTTGAATTATAACCACATCTGAATTCACAAGAATACAGTCGCCAATCCGTCGATTTTTTCATGTGTACCGCTTTTCCGTCTAGTCACAACCACAACTAACAAGAAGGGTAATTGTATCGCAATAAAGTTACCGTTGCTGCACGAGTTGTTAATAAATCAAACATTGAAACCGCTCGACATTTCTGAATGAAAAATTATGCTAGAGCAAATCAAGAATTGTCTTACGTTCGACACATTTCTCGCCTTGCCATCCCGATCCACAGCCGTTTTCACAACGACCGTCAGATGGGTAACATACACGAGAGGGGGAACAGTGTTCGCTACACACTTGAGAACAGTTGGGTCCATACAATCCTACTACACACCCTGTTGTATATGCAGATAAAAGAAAAGAAAATATTCAATTAATGAGATTACACATGTCATGTCCTTTCTGATAGATAATATTTAAATAATAAGCTTAATAAAATGTGATTTATTTATTATAAATAAGATTTTACAGAATAATAATCTCGTTGAGTTAGTATATTACACAAATAGAAAAAGTAAAAGCATAGGCTTAATTCGTGCGCAAAAGGACGAACTATAAGAAGGTTTATTATGGTCTTGATGAACTAGTCTTCATACTGAACTGATGAGGATCACTCTAATGCACGGTCTCAAAATTTCGAACATTTAGAAACAGATATAGAGAAATGTATTAACAGGTTGCGCTGAGTCTGTTGTGGAAAAGTATTAATCCATTGAATTTTGCCTAACTTGGCCACAAACAAAGTTGTAATGATAACACAACAGCTATCTAAAGTTATCTTACCTGCATCACATTTATCCCCCATCCATCCAGCAGCACATCCCCGTGGACAGCGTCCTTCTATCTTGTCACAGACATCATTGTCTACACAGTGACTGCTACATCTTTCTTGACACCCAGAGCCATAATACCCAATGCTACACTCTGTAATTGGTCAGTTGTAGTAATTCATAACTATATATATATATATTGAAACATATGATATGACATATTTAACTTATTCACTTAGAAAATATAATTAAACTTATGAATCTTATTACAAGGGCCGTAGGAATCACGAATTGACTGAAAACTCAAACATATTGTTAATCCACCTTCGGAACACCCCTTACTATAGCACTTAGGCAAACACAGCGATTGCGATTGATAGTATGTTTAATATCCGGTAATGTGTAAACAAAACGGCCATAATAGTTCACGATTGCGATAAAATATGAGAAAAAACTGATAAAAACTGATAACAACGTACTTGCCTCCGAAACGGCTGACACGGTGTTTTAACCGAATACTGTATACCGGTATTTGTA
The DNA here is from genome assembly GCA_007844125.1 of Sinonovacula constricta. Taxonomy (NCBI): domain Eukaryota; kingdom Metazoa; phylum Mollusca; class Bivalvia; order Cardiida; family Solecurtidae; genus Sinonovacula; species Sinonovacula constricta. The sequence goes on from CM017558.1 coordinate 54,170,295, forward strand.
CCGATACGAGGACGGGATCAATCGTCTTAAAACAACTATATAGTCAATTATAACACAAACCTACAAGGGCCCATGGACGACCCTCAAGGCCAATTATAAATATATATTAGAAAATATAACAAAGAACTGTCGTTACTAACAGTCATGTTTAATCTTCGATCCATCCTGCTCGCACCCATTAGGATAATCTTTGACTTTAGTAATATATTAAAGAGAAAAAGTATCCAAACCTAATAACATTGTCTCCTTACATAATACAATTCTAAATTCCTTTCTAAATAAAAAAATAAGCCACAATGAAGTTCGAAGACCAAAATTACCAACTTGTCAATAGCACAATGGTTTCACAAGTACGTATACCCAGTATGCACCAGTATTTAGCAGCTCTTTCTACTGGCGTTATACATAGTGTTTCTCTCAAAAACTGTTCCACAAGCAAGCCACCACTTAAAAGTTAACGTCTCGAACTGTGAAATTCCTTAGTAAGAGTAAGTTCTCCTGTCTTACCTAGGTAACACAGACTGTCTTTCAATCCAACTTAACGAGTGTACCTTACCAATGACCAAAGCAAACATAAAGAAAGAAAAGAAAGTGGTTATAATTGATTGCTTTTTTTACAAATACATTCCACCAGTTAAAACATACATACATACGACACTATATGCTTGAATTATAACCACATCTGAATTCACAAGAATACAGTCGCCAATCCGTCGATTTTTTCATGTGTACCGCTTTTCCGTCTAGTGACAACCACAACTAACATGAAGGGTAATTGTATCACAATAAAGTTACCGTTGCTGCACGAGTTGTTATTAAATCAAACATTGGAACCGCTCGACATTTCTGAATGAAAATTTATGCTAGAGCAAATCAATAATTGTCTTACGTTCGTCACATTTCTCGCCTTGCCATCCCGATTCACAGCCGTTTTCACATCGGCCGTCAGATGGGTAACATACACGAGAGGGGGAACAGTGTTCGCTACACACTTGAGAACAGTTGGGTCCATACAATCCTACTACACACCCTGTTGTATATGCAGATAAAAGAAAAGAAAATCTTCACTTAATGAGATTGCACATGTCATGTCCTTTCTGATAGATAATATTTAAATAATAAGCTTAATAAAATGTGATTTATTTATTATAAATAAGATTTTACAGAATAATAATCTCGTTGATTTAGTATATTACACAAATAGAAAAAGTAAAAGCATAGGCTCAATTCGTCCGCAAAAGGACGAACTATAAGAAGGTTTATTATGGTCTTGTTCAATGTTTGATGAACTAGTCTTCATACTGAACTGATGAGGATCACTTTAATGCACGGTCTCAAAATTTCGAACATTTGGAAACAGATATAGAGAAATGTATTAACACGATGCGCTGAGTCTGTTGTGGAAAAATATTAATCCATTGATTACCATTGATAAACTTGGCCACAAACAAAGTTGTAATGATAACACAACCGCTGTCTAAAACTTTCTTACCTGCATCACATTTATCCCCCATCCATCCAGCAGCACATCCCCGTGGACAGCGTCCTTCTACCTTGTCACAGACATCATTGTCTACACAGTGACTGCTACATCTTTCTTGACACCCAGACCCATAATACCCAATGCTACACTCTGTAATTGGTCAGTTGTAGTAATTCATAACTACATGATAGTTATATGTTATTGACATTATTAAAAAATACATTGTATATGTCAATACAGTTTGAAATTGCGATACTTATTGTCGATACAACTGTCGGACCATTCCATACATGCATGTTAAGTGTAAGATCACAAGTCTATATATATTTTTTCATGGCATTTTTAATAACAAGACTTCTTATAGAGACAACATTCTTGATTATTCGAGTACAACATAAATGGCACAATGTGTTGAAATACAAAAATTGTAATGTGACCATTTTAATAGTTCAGAAAATTTAACTTTAAATAATCTAGAAAACGTAAGAAAAGAAAGGGTCCCAAAGTGGCATATTACAGTGTATAAAACAACACAAAGAATATCAATCTTTAAATAAGCACAGTTATATAAATACACACAACATGTAGTCATTTTATTGTGCACATGTTAAAAATAATCTGCTCATGTACAACCAGGACGACGTGGTATTTATACGGTATACATCGTATTAAAGCGTGTGAAATTGAGTTATATATGTGTGTACTAGTTTGCCATCCTTGTACCAAAAGCAAACACACTAGATGTTGTTCTGTAGTATGTCTTCAGAAGGTACCAAGGGCTGATGCTTTATGGCGTATTTGCACAGAGTTGTTATATCTACATGTAATAGGCTGCAAAAGTGGAAAGGCTATCCTCGTGCCCAATGACGATGTATTAGCTCTGAGGGTAGAAAAATAAGCGTTCTGGCGCACAGCAGAAAATCCTGCCTGAATTGATGCCAACGGATGGATCCTCGATGGGTCCCCTAAAAAACAGGACTTCCGAAGAAATCAATACCATCAAACACGTCCGGGTACTGGAAATTACTATGATAACCCAGAGAGTAGATATCTCCTTAAAGAGAAGGGTTGATAGCGATAAATACAACATTAATTAGATTAATCGCATAACATTGACAAACAGGTATTGTAGTTAGGTTTTGAATGTGAAGAAAGTTATGAGGTGAGATTGATGGCCATAGCTCAGAGGGAAGGCATCACCTTACAGGAGGACAAGTTGATTGGAAAATACAAGGATGTGAAACTTCTTGCCGGGAGGTATTAAACAAGAAGCAACTCAAGGCTATGGCGTCACTAACTATTCGCGGTTAAGGAAGTAACTGTTGGTTGAGAAGGTAAAACAAAGCCTTGAGGAAGGATGCGATTTAGGTACATGATGCTGAAAAAAAATGTTTGACTCAAATTTTCAAGTTCTAAAGTACATGCGACTGACCTTTTACCTACTGATCCCAAATCAACGTGCAGATATTGGCCACAAATTGTGTACAAGCGTCATTAGCTTCTATGAAGTACATGACACATCGTCTCATGATGATACATATATATGCCAAATATATAAGACCGTCTCCAGATAACTGAAATACTGTCGGTGGGACGATAAACCCAATAAACAAACAAATATATAAGACCTAGGTCAAAGGAAAACTAGAAAAACTGTGAAACCTAGAAAAACTGTGAGCCTGAAGGTCACAAATAAAGAACCCCGCCCCCCCCCCCCCCCCCCCCACATAAAGATTTCATTGATCCAAGTCCATGGATGGCTATAGAAAACAACCAAAATTCGGGAAAAAATAGGAGGTGCACATCTGCATAATATACTGAAAATATGAAGAAAATTCATCAAGGGTGATGAGAAGAATAAGAAGAACACACACTAAAACAATATGTCTTTCCATTCTGGGAAGGGGAGACATAATTTTAATGAAAATAAATTAATGTACATGCTTGCATGTATAAAACAATAATGGAAAATGTATATACATTTAGTATTTATACATTTAAAAGTTCATATGATTCATAAGTTTGAATAACATTTCCGAGATGTAAAAATAATTGTCTTTTATATTTATTAGTATTTGAAATGCCAGAAACAAATCACAATAAAAATACACATTAAAAATATTTGTCATACATTTCAATAATATAAATTTGCAATGAAGGTTCTTTAATTTTCTCTTATATATGGACAACAATGGGGATAACTTTATATTACTAAAAGCTGCATATATAGAAAGTGAAAAAAATAATTCAATTGACATAAGGTTAGCTCTAACCGATTTAACTAAATATATATATATTTCAAACTTACGAAGAAAATTGGAAAATTGAACTTCAATATTTAGAAAGAAAATTTTATCATAACAGAAAATTAAAAAAGAAGCTTCTACTTATTAATATTATAATAATCCTGATGAAGACCCTAGTTAGGTCGAAACGTTGATTAATAAAATAGTTTACTATAACCGATGTTGGTCGTTAGTTCCACTTACCCACTTCTTTATATGTAATTATATTAATATAAATAAATACTTTAAATATGATCTTAAGGACATAATAATAGTAATAAGTTGCTTTTAATTTTAATGGGAAAAGATTTTACCTCTTTAGATATTCAATATTTTTAAAATACAGAAAAAGTAGCTGTGGATTGTACATGCAGAGAAAAGTTTTCAATTTATATATATTACGACAAATTTCACTAATAGGTAAACAGGAAGTAGACGAAAGACAGCCCTAAAATCAATAAGCGCTATGTTCGACCCTATACTGAACCAACATACCACATATCAAATGGCTCTGTTTTTTAGAAACTGAGAAAAATGTTACGAAAATGTTGTGTTTTAAAGAATGCACTTTGACAAATTTCAACAAGTCAGTAAATATGAAGTAAATGTGCGACAGTCCTAAAACCAGTAAGTGCAATATGAGACCCTTTACTAAAGCTGCATACCATATATCAAACGGCTAGGACTTGTAGTTCTTGAGAAAAATGTTACGAAAATTTCAATTTATGATATGTATTATGACAAATTTCACTAAGTTGGTAACAATAGATGTAAGACAGCCCTAAAATCAGAAAGCGCAATAAGACACCCTATTCTGAAGCTGCATACAGCATATTAAGTAGCTGACGGTTGGACATGCATAGAAAGCTGTGGATTGTACTTAGAGAGAACATTTTTCATGTTATGTTGTACATTATGACAAATTTCACTAAGTTGGTAAACAGGAATAAGAAGTGTGATAGCCCTGAAAACGGTAAGCAGAGCATGGGACCCTATACTGAAACTGCCTGTAACAAATCAAGTGTCTCCTACTTGTCGTTCCTGAGAAAAATGTTACGAAAATTTCATGTTATGGTATACAATTTTACGAAGTCAGTAAAGAGGAAGTAGATCTGTGACAGACCTATATGGCTTCATACCAAATATCAAGTAGCTATAACATATAGTTCCTGACAAAAATGTGACAAAACATACTTTAAATTTTGGCCTTACGTTTTTTTCAGAGCCATTTTCTTCATTGTCTTACAAGTTTGTTCCCTAACAGTTTTACGCTCATTAAATATTTAAGCACGAGTATTTGAGTATTTTTCTATTTGTGTTAAGTTGTTGAGTGACTCCAAGTGGCTTTCCCTTATAAACCTCAGCATCTCCTCTTTGCCTGAAAAACAAAAGAATATGTTATAAAGGACATGCATTTGGTTTTGTCATTCTAGAGTGAATACATGTACATTTATAGTAACTGAACCAAAGGTAGTAACTTTTAAATTTTTGGTTATATAAATATATTATCATGCATGCTATTAAAACTGAAAACATATTTATAAATCTTTTATTCAAACTAATATCTAGAGTTTGCTTTTGGCATTCTTAAATAAAAACTAGTAAGAATTAGGACAGATAATTCATTTTATAAATAGAAATACGAAATTTACTGTTTCTTTAAAATCATGCAAAAAAGCAGAAATAAAAAAGTAGCATCCCCCTTTTAGGCCCCTAATGTCTGAACAAATAAAAGGGACTCCCTTAATCAATATAATTTATCCTTTGATGGTGAGGACCATTATTATTAATGTATAGCAATCAGTTAATTAAAAGTTATTGTGCTTACAACTAAAATAATGCATTTCTAACCACTTTTGGTCCATTTATTTTTAAACGAAAAAAGAGGGACCCCAAAAAGAAATCATGCTCATCCTTTGATGGTAAGGAACACCATTGTAAAATTTCATAGCTATCGGTCAACTACAATTCAAGGTATTGTGTATACATCAAAGTTAACAAACAATGACGACGACAGCTTCGTACCATAAAATGTCCGAAATTTCATTGTGATCATATTAAAATAACGTACATGGGAGGGTGCCTTTGCAATTTTGTTTATCTGTCTCAATGTAGACATAACTTCGAAATATGTGTCGAACTACACCTTTGTCTGTTTCTGATCATTTTACTGAAACAACAAGAATTAAGAAAATTGTGATATGGTAAAGATCAATAAATCTCATCAATAACTATTAAGTAAAAGTAGCCAGAATTCTTAACAAATTCACAGCCCTAGTTTGTGGAGGGCCTTGTCAAAAGTGCTAGAAAAGTGTAAAATAATGCTAATACAGGGTCATCTCTAGGCTAAGGTCATGTGTGAGTACACTGTTCGATGTGTCTAGCCCTTAAGAATATTCAATCTGAGTTTGATGAAAATCTAAGTATTAAAGTGAAAATTAAGTTCAACATTAGGTTAATGTCAGGTATAGGTTTTGTGTATATTTATCATAAACACCATGTAATGAATAACAGTCACAGTTATTGAGAAAATGTTCATTTTTGCATTTTTTGCAAATTTTATTTAAAATTTAGAATTTCATCTAAATGTCAATGTCATTTATGGAGCAAACTGTTAGAAATGTCTTGTACATAACAAAATTCTGTAAGGTAAATGCACATCAGTCAAGGAATAACAAAGTTATTGAGATAATTGTAATATTACAATAATGTTTAAGCACACAGCTATTGCTCCAAGGAACATCCTTCAAAGACAGACAAAGTTATAGCCCAGGTTCAAAGTTCCATGACAAGAAACAGACTTTGATTGATAAGTAACTTGTTTTTTCTTCGTTGTGAGTTAAAATCGCCGATATTTACAATGTCCTTTCATTAAAAATAGGTGGTTTCCAAAAACTTACCATAAACAGGCCGACAGACTGACAGTTTAATATGCTTTGGCCTATGCTTTTCCTTACTATGGAAAGACGTAATAGATAGTTTAAGTTGCAATGAAACATACTCATTGGGTGATTAAATTTTCAGTTTTTTAAATATTCACTTACAATCATTACAGATTACTCTTTGCATTTCATGATAACAAGGATTTAGCATTCTTACCAGGTATGTTCTTAATCCTAGCATGTTTTCGCAGAATGACAGCACACTTCTCTGTATTTTCGCCACCAATTACATCATCTTCACTTTCACTTTCTGGGAGTCCCGATTGCTTCGATACTCTGATAGTAAAGAGAAAGATTGTTTTTAAAAATGGACTCGACATGCACAGCATTTTCACAATTTTGAAATTAACTGAAGTATAAAACTGCCAATAAGGTGACCAATATATACTGGTGAACCAAAGTACCAAGCAGTCATTAAGGAGACCAGTATATAAATATAGCAAACAGTCATTATGGGGACTAGTCAGACATACTTTCAAGAGTAATAGTGAGACACATATACAGGCAGTTTTAGTACCTATGCTCAATCAACAATGAGATCTTTAATAATCATTACATACGCAATCGGGCATGGGGAAAGTGAATTGGCTTCATGATACTGAATACTGAAAACTGAACATCAAAATAAGTCTTTGAATAAGTCAGGGATATCAACATAAGTGATATTAACATTTCCAATGTCAACTGTAATGAATTTTCAGTCATTGAGTGCAGGCTTCAATACGTTGCCGGACCAAATGTCTATCTAAGTTTAGAACAGTCGTTAAGGAGACCAGTATATACATATACCAAGTTTAGAACAGTCGTTAAGGAGACCAGTTTATACATATATATACCAAGTTTAAACAGTCGTTAAGGAGACCAGTATGAAATATATATATATATATATATATATATATATATATATATATATATATATATATATATATATATATATATATATATAATATATATATATATATATATATATATAGATATAATATATATATATATAGTTATAATATATATAATATATTTAACGACTTTAGAACAGTCATTAACGATACTAGTCAACATGGTAAATGCATACATCGAGTTTAAAACCATTATTAAGGAAACCAGTTTATAACACATACCAAATTAGAACAGTTGTTAAGGAGACAAGTAAATAAACATACCAATTTAAAACATTGTTTTTAAATTGTTTTTAACAATTGTCAAAGTCATTCAACCGGAACTTCAGGGTGCATACCAAGTTTTATCAACCTAGCACTTATAGTTCCTGAGATATGACGGTGCTTGCCAAATTTAACTTTAACATTGATATTATATGTATTGTAAATTTTCAAAGTCAATGCCAAAAGATGGGGATGCAGCTGTATTGGTATAGTACTGGTCTAGTATGCATACCA
>CM017558.1:55421856-55581312 GCA_007844125.1 Sinonovacula constricta
TCTTTTCTTCTTTTCAAATCTATAAATAAAAACATTTGGGATCCCTGCTAACAATAGACGTCGACGTCACAGCAGTGTTGCTCAGATAAGACATACATGTTTGAAATGACGATTTTGGCGTTGTGGTCTGTTCGGGTATCAATGGTTTATTATGATGTTTAATGAAAATAGTTTTGGCCCATACTGTCGGATACCACCTTCAAGTATGAGGATAATTCCTCTCCTGTAAATTTTCCACATTTTGCAAAATTGTTTCTTTGGTTCGCACAGTTAAGTCTCGTAAATACATCGATAATAACATAGGATTTTGTTCTGATAAAATTGCAACTTCAAGATATATGTTACAGTAATTAATTTACGGGAGTGATTTGATCCGCTTGTTTTGTTTTTGGTTGTGTTGTTGTTGTTTTGTTTAAATTTTAGATTTTCCGCCCTATGCTTAAATTAACGGAATGGGATTTTGTCCGGGAGGTCTTTTGTCCTAAAACTGGTAGACCTATTGCCACTGTTTGTGTTTTTATTTTGCTTGAAAATAACGTAAAATTGCATATGTGACTGACAATATCAAAATCAGTCTAAAGTCGCATTTCAGAATATCGAGATAATCCGCTCAGAAGGCATGTAGGTGCAAAAAATATCGATTTTTAGATTTGGCTATATAATTAATTTTGAGACTCTTTACTAAGAAAAATTGAAAATATATTCGAATTAAATAAGTTTTCGACTGTTTATTTAACTTTGATCGGACCCTATACTATGTTTATGCTCACGTAAATATCGAGATTAAGCAACGAACAATGGAAAATGAGCCCAATTCATTAGCGCATTTTAAGCACAAAGAAAGAGACAGAGTGGTTGTAATTGGTATCGTACTAAAGGTTAATTTCCGGGTAAGTCAACTATTCTACTTTTAAACATAATCGTCATTCCAAGTACACACTACAATCTCTTAAAACAAGTGACCAACACAACGGAAATCGCGCACCTGTTGCAAAATAAGCCTATCGGCCTTTTGATTGGTCAAACGGACGTCACGTGATACTTCCGGTATCCCGTTTAAATTATTTGTTCACCGATCTTTACTGTTTACTGCGTTGTTATCGATATAAAAATGGAATTTGTCATCGATCTGTGTTAAAACTGGATAATAAAAAATAAACACAATAGATTCATCCCCAGAACAAGTGGCTAAATGCCTAAAAGAGTCAGTAAATGGGTCAAATTTCGGAGGTACCGGAAACTGGAATGAATTGATTACAACTTAAATTACAAGTGCAAGTGGTACGTTGGACTGAGATAGTGAACGTAATTATATGGAAGAAACATTCTATTAAAGTAAATGTTGTAGATATATTTAAAAAAAGGATTTAAAACAGCGTCGCCCTCATATAGTTACGAGACAAAAAGTTAAAGAAATTGACACTTTTATGATTTTCTATGATCACTATTGCATTATATGGTTGCTTTGTTAATAAACGAGTAAATTCATTAAATTGAGTTGTGTTTTCTCTTTACAACAATGTATGACATGATGGTGTAATTTATATAGAAAATGTTGGTTGCTACGGCATTTCGGCGGTCCCGTTATTATATGTCTATGATTCAACACTTTCGTACAGATAGACTTCTATATGCATGTCTTATTTGAACTCCGACATTTGCATGTTACAACCAACAGAACATTTGCCTGTCAAATAATACAATATATAAATATAATTACTTTAGTGCTCTTTTTACAATCTCGTGTCCTTTGCGGATAACAAAAGTACATATCATTTTTATAAATCTTATCAGTTCACATTTATGATACAATCAACATGCTTAACCATCCAAGGAATCTGTTTCGTCTGTTTGCCTGTAATTACTCACAGTAACCTTTGAAGAAAACAGGATTATTTTTCTTTCACTCAGTATGTCCTGACGGTACAGATGTCTCGGGGTTAATCTTTAGTTTAATCTGTAATTGATTGAGTGGGGCGTTGTCTATCACGCTATCAGACGTGTCTAATTGTGCATTTCGTATTTCATTTTGCACGTTGGTCTCATTTGACTGTCCAAGTCATCAATATTAACACTATTATTCCTAGAAGTGTCATCTTGTACGTGATAGCGGCAAATTCGCACGGCTCTGCGAGAGACCTTTTGATTTACTGGAATAACCCAGGCTGTAATTTGGTCATTTCTTATTTGGTCTATATGGCACTAAACATCAATACTGTCAATGTGCTTTTTAATTATAAGTGTTCTGTCATTAAATGTTTCGAATATTCTACAATATGGAGCCCATCAAGATTTTATTTTATTTTTTTCTTCGTTTTTTGTATTATACGGGATTATTGATGTGAAAGACTACAAATTCGGTGTACCTATTCGCGTACCTATTACTTCTACTACGCGTGGATTCGATATGCTAATGTACTTTCTTGTAAATTTCACGACTTCTTCATAAAAATGTTCGTGAAACTCATTTCCGTAATACGGTAAGCTATGACCCAAAGTAACAATTATTGGGCCGACTGGGTCCTTACGAAAAATAAGAATAAAGGTCTATTTCCACGTAACTGACGCGTTAAAACATATATGCCAATCAATGCTTGGTTAAATACCATTGCCCCATCTTTTGCTTAAACCTGTATTAACTTTGTAATAGTAGAATTTAGTATAAGATGTGACCGTATATCAAAGCAACCATGTCCGACATTCAGTGTAAAATATACAATGTAGTAACAAAACCAAGATTGTGCCAAACGAGTCTGAAAATTGCTATATGTTTTAACTGTAAAGACTCTTTTTTCAGAAAGTGGCACTGTCATTGTTTAGTATTTCTACATCCATTTAACATATGTAACATATGTATAAAGAAATTCGTACAGCCTTACGTGTTTACGTTGGGGTTTAACGTGTCTTATAATAAGTCAAATTTGACGCATGTATGCACTAAAATGATTTCTTTTGACGCATTTATGCACTTAACGATTCACCTGCTGATCCCAGCATTCTTCCTTAATTTTATATATAAAAATAACGATTCTTTTTAGATGAACAGGTCAAACATGGCTGGAATGGTTTTGTTTGATCTTCAGATCGCATTTAGCACTGTAAATCATGATATTTTGCTCATGAAAATCAGAACTCTTGGTTTTTCTATGTCAGTAATCAGGTGGTTTTCTTCATACATATCTGACAGATAACAGTAGTTGATTTGTCTGGTACTCTTTCGTCCCCAGAGCTTATCCTATGTGGGGTTCCCCAAGGTTCGATATAAGAGACACTCCTCTTTTTTGTCTATGCAAATGTTACTTTTGTTTTGCTCTTGCTTTTACATCGCTCTAACATAGTTATGGCCATACTGGCGACATCCAGCTTATTATTGGTGGAGAAAGATACATTACTTATATTTGGGTAAAATTACAGGCCCACCGAAGGTTAGTTTAAAACTACCCCAAATGAAAATTATAGCCCCGATCGGAGCTCAAACCACGCAGTGAGGGGCTGATGAGTTGCAATACAGTGAGACTGAACGCTCTGCCTCGGGCACCCTAAATTCTATGTCATCTGTGATCGAACACAAGTTACTTCTCTATGCAGATGATTCGGCAATTTTGGTCATGGTTAAAAATATACATGCAATAAAATCGAGAACTTGAAACTGTGAGTGGCTAATATGTAATTAACTCTCACGATTCCTTGGTAAAACAGAATCAACTACTTTTTGGGTCAACAAAAAAGATTAAGTCTTAATATCCCTTTGATGCTTCATTCAATCGAAAAAGCATTCAATCCAAAGAATCGGTCAAGTACCTGGGCGCAACAACTGCTTATAGTGTTTCATTTGAAACCATGGAAATATCAGTTATTCTAAAGGTCAACACCAGACTCAAGTTCCTCCACAGAACAATAAAAAAACTTTCTTAATCTTTCTTAATCTTCTTAATCACCTTACTAGGAAGTTGCTTGTTATGGATATTTTTCAATGTCATTTTGATTATGCTTCTACTCTGTGGTTTCATTTACAACCCAAGCCATCAAAAATCATTTACAGGTCACACCAAATGAACCGATTAGATTTATGCATAATCTTGATCCTGGGACTCCTATTGGTAAGAATCAATTTTCATTCTTACATTGGTTACTTGTGGCTACTGCAGTTGATTTCAAACGTCTTCGTCATGTTTTTAATAGTCACACACAATTTGCCCATTTGTTTATGATAGAACTTTAATGATAGAAAAACAATTCTTAGCTAGTTCTGTTCATAGTCACACAACTATATTTATCTCAAAGGCTGTTAAATGTAAGAACGAGTGGGGATTTTTTCTTTTAAGGCGAATGGTCGCTTCTCTGTCTTAATGTCAATAGTTTTGGAGAAAAAGGTCATTTGCATAGATCCGTGCTTTGCGCAGACTCTAAAATATACTTGTAAAATGATTTACCACAAAATATTGTGAACTGTGTCATGTTTTAACTTTAGTGCTAAAAATCATATTGGTTAACCTGATTTTTAAACCTACTGTGATTTTATCTTTCCAATATCTGTAATTATTGCTTAACATAGATACATTTTTTAAATATTTCTTTGTTTTGATCCCGTTGCGGGTTAGAATTTGTACAATGTAAGCTTATTTTAAGCTCATGATATTTGGCATTTGTATGTTTTAGTGTTTTAGGTTTAAGGGTGCAATGAGTTTGATGCGTCTTACTTTAAATCATAAAATACTAAATGATTTTGTTAAAATCATTTTAATAAAATGTATTATTTTAAGTCAGTGCAATATATTTTCTTAGTTTAATAACCATTGCTTGGTTTTAGTAATGTCACATAATAAATTTTATTTTTATATATTTACAATTTTAACTTTTATTAGGTAATATTGTTATGTTGGAGCAACACAATGTCCCATAGTCGTGGCATTGGCTTGATAAACATATAGAACATATCTCTTTAACATATGTATTATTTACTTAAACAATTTATCACACTTAAAGTCTGTGTAATATAGTTTTTTATATCTACCCCTGCCTCTCAACTTAATATAATAATTTATGTGCTAAATTCTCTGTGATTATAATACATTAGAATGTCTTCCTACGTCACCCTATGTCATAATCCAAGGACCACAATGGAAATAAACAGTTTTCCGAACTCTTTTTTGTGTTATCCTTAATATGTAATTATTGCTGATATCCAATTTATTTAATTCATGCTTGTTTTTATTGTCTCAAGTTCGTGTCTGTTTTGATGTGTCAAACGACATGTATGCTAACAATTTATATTGAAATAAATTTATCTATCGTTCGGATAGCAATGCATCGAATCATCACGCTCGTTCGAATGACAATTACAGTCCCTTGAGCAACATTTAATTAATAAATTTTCTACACAATTCATTTCTCTGCACTCCGCTGGATACAGTGAAACCCATTTAGAACAGGAAGATACTTGTCAACTTTAATTCCTTTCTAATGTTTTTAAATATATAATTTGTATGCGTAGGCATGGTCTGAGTACATGTATTATAACGTCCGGTTAAGTTTCACAACATAAACGAACTCCTTCCGTGCATTGCGCAGGCTCTGAAATATATTTTACTTAAAAGCTGATCGAAGGTCGGGCATTTATCACTTTGTAGCAAATCTGGAGCAATGAAATTGTATATGTTGTAAAATGTGACTTAGTCGAATATAAGTGTTTAATTGATTACGTTGGTTGCCCACTCGAACTGCAATCATTACACAATGACGATGACGATAAAGTGCTTGACCTATGTTGCTATCAAGTATGGGGGTGGGATATGAACATTATCTCACAATGGAGAGCAGGCTGTAGTTCCCCGTTGCTATATTTAATAAGAAAACGTACAGGGGTGAAACTATAAATTGTTACCAAACGCACCCTGCTCGCACGCTTAAACGACTGACTGACTGAAAATAGTTTAATGAGGGTCTACTCGCCCTGTTTAGGGCTTTTTCATGACCCCGCCATGTTGCCCATGCATGGCTTAAATATTGCATTCCAAATATGTTGCCTAAAGTGGGCCCTAATTAGGTACCTAGTTTATGTACCCATTTACAAGAAGGATGGTTTAATTTTGCATTTTTTTATCCTAAGGGGATTGAGCATGTTTTGAGTGAACTCCACTCCCTAATTTATGGCTCGCTCCCCTGACACTAGGGTCAAATGAAGTTGGTTTTATTTTATTTTTTACCATAGGAAAGGTTCCCCGTTTCGGCAAACCTCTTCCCCTAACGAAATATGAGATGGCAGGGAAGGGGTGCACCTTTAGGGAACTCTTAAGCTAATAAGCTGGGTATTTAATAATGAGTTAAGGTAGATAGTAGACCCTAGTGTTTGTTATTTTAACATTCGATTTCTGGACGCCCGGGGCCCGACCGCCCAATAAACCATCTTCCTTGCCTTACGTAATGTATATGTCAAGAAAGAAGTCCCCGGCTGGTGGTATAAGGTAATGCTCGCCTTTGTTTACTAATTAATAAAGGACTATTTATACATGTTTAGAATATGTTAGGCGGTCATTACCTTATGGATTTCCTTATTCTACAACACACATAATCCATGAACTCAAGGGTCTCATACACTCAAGCATACTTATCACTACAAATTCTACATATTCTAATCTACGCATTTCTATACTATATACAGCAGTGAAAGGGTTTTTCCCCACGGTCCTACATTGCATAAACAGTGTTAGAGGGGGTAGCCATGCATGTTATAACATAGTAATATATATTACATACTGGTAGATTGATATGCTTATTGAACCTTTCTGGGTAGCCTTTGTTTATACGGACCCCTTAGTGGGCCTCAGATTTTTCAGCGTACCCTGGTTCTACTTAGAGTTAATATGGATATGGTCTATTCTGATACTGGATCCTATGTTAATTTCAAACTGATGAGCCCAGGTTGCCGTTGTTTTTACGGGGGCCTTAGGGGGCGCCCGTTTATTTGGCAACCCGGTATTTGGGTTATTTCTACATATTATTGATGTAGTATTGTAATGTGTCATGGTAGATTTTCGTATGTAATTTTTAGATGGGGGTTTTCAGGTGCCTTTGTTTTTACGGGGTCTTTAAGAGTCCACCGTTTATTCAGCGACCTGCCATGGATTTTGTATTATTTTTGTGTTATATATTTGTGTAAATTTATAGTGTGTCGTGTCTGAATTATATATATCCTTCTCCTTTTATTTAATATTATGGCCACGCTGGGTATGGAACTTTAGATTTCGATAAACGGATTGACCTACTTCGCGATAGTTTGTTCCGCTGATTTCTGATTGGTCGAGCCGTACGGACCAAAGTGAACGCATCGTATATTAGTGATCTTGAATGGAATAGATTCGGGTTATCGATTGGAATGAAATGTTGTTTGTGTAGTTAATTTTTTCTTCGAATAACCCCAATTAAATTGATTCTGTTCTGCTTGTCGGGGTGGGGGGGGGGGGGAAATAGTAGATTTTTTCTATTTATCATTGTTATTCCTAATTTAATATTTAACTGGTGTTCTAATTCTGCTCGCGCTGTTGCGTGCTGCCCTCACTGAAAGAACACGTGTACGCACGCTTAAAGGCATCTCAAAAACCTTAAATAAGTTTATATAAGTCACCCCCACCCCCACCCCACCCCAATTTATTCCCCAATTTATTCACCAACCCAGCATGTGTGGGCATCTGTTTTCTGATAAGCCAGGCTGCTATAGTCTGTCATGACGTGTCTGTCACACATGTATTGTTCAAGATCCAAGTGTATGTATGCTATATATGCGATTTGAGCATACTAATTAACAGTTTGTAAAGGAAATAGTTGTGAATATACCACATTTTCGCTAACATTATTACTATATTAGCTAAAGACTCTCTGCAGTGATGACCAGCAATTGGCAGGTCTGGTCACAGCAGGTCGGGGCCTGGCTCAGTGGGATACCACATTCCTTTCGAGAAGCCTTTAACCTGATATCACGTTTTAGCTCCACAGTGCTATAAGGATTTTTGTTACTGTTGGATTCACTTTTGTATTCATTGGTAGCCTGCTTTTAGCCATTGTTCCGAATTAACTATACAATTCAAATCTAGAAAAAAAGTCAAATTCTGTTCAGTATTCTTCAGATAACATGTGAATGTCTACAAAACCTTGGCCTTATTGCGTTAGTTTTGAGTGCAAAGATCAACACGCGCTCACTTCTTTCACCACATCTTATTCTTATGATAAAAGAATCCAAAATAAAACAAACCGAATATACCGATTTTAGCAATATAGCTTCTAAATACAGATGTATTAGAGAACAGGGAAAACAAAGTAGCAAGTATTCTACTGCCCACCAGAGTTATGGTTCGTTACTGTCAAATGTTCATGTAATTAATCGACAGTGTAAGAGAGTGCTTAGTTTCCAGGATAGTCATCTTCTTGTTTAACGCGCATGCTCTCAACGGCGGCTTGTCTGTCTCACATCATCCTAGCTCTTTCTTATAATACCTTGACATACCTGGAATGCTTATCTCTGAATACTACCAGAACTTCTTCAACTACATTCGTAAACATGTCCCTATAACTAAATATTTTAAAAATCTGAATTAATTTTGGTCCTGGTGTTTTATATCACTAACTCTGATGCTGTGTGATGCTTATTAGATGCACATGCACATCTTTTTGTTCCTCACCGATGTAATTGGGAGGAGGATATTGTTTTGGCGTTGTCAGTCCGTCCTTTCGTAAGTGTATTTATTAAGCACCTATTTTGTGTAAAGCGGATCGTGGATTGTAATTAGCGCCTGTGAGTAAGAGACTGTCTCAAAAAAAGCACAAACAAATATTTCTAGTAACCTATAAAAGAATAAAATGTCATTAGTTAAAACTTTTATTTTCATTTTATAAGATGTGTTGAACTGTATTTTCTCCTTCTCCTCAACATCCCCATGACATTTTTGTAGTTTTCACAATGTGTAACATATACTTGTTAGTAATCCTTCAGCTATATAATAATAAACACAACAATTGCATAAGTACCATTCTTACTGACTGTATATCATACTAATTGTGTGGCAGTGCTTAAATACCAGAGATTGACCAAAATGCCATCTGGACGTATTAGTGGTAATAGATATGGCTGCCATTTATAATTTACACAACTATTGGGGCGGTGTCGATTGCTGAATGACATAAAGAGTTAATACTATGTAGAATAATCGGAGAAACGGCATTTAACAGTAAAGGTTCTCATCATGGCTTGGTTATGAAAAAAGTATTCTACTACTTTAGCCTTGTATGAACACATTTTCCTTTGACAATATCACAAAAGGGTTACACATAAAATACAGAAGACGAATTACTAACTTGAAACAAAAAAATAAAAACAGAAATCCAGTTATTATGGAGAATGGTACTGACCAATCAGTAGGGCCGACTTTATGAGTTACTTTTGCATGACCCATCCAGAACGTGTTTAAAAACACCTAGCTCTTAAAAATTGAGCGTGTCCATATTCAGGCACACATTATTATTCACAATGGTGAAACATGTGAAGTTGGATTCATAACCATTATTTCAACAAATAAATATGCTTATGGCATTGCTTTTTTTTATAAAAGCGAACGACGCAGCAACAAATGCGAGCATATTTTACCGAATCACTGTACACAATTCAAGGAGTTACACATATTTCATACAATGAGTATTAAGCAATATTTATACTACTAACTTCCTGCAAATCAAGGAGTTACACATATTTCATACAATGAGTATTAAACAATATTTATACTACTAATTTCCTGCATTGTTGTACTGCTACAGTGTAAGAGATGCACAACACAAACGAATACCCTCTTGTTCGGAGCCTCACAAATCACAGCCGTTCGAATTATTTTCTTGTAGAAAAAATATCTCACAGGCCTAGGAAAAGCTTAAGAGAGCTTCGAAGGTGTTAATCCTGGCGCGTGTTGCTGGTTAATATAGAAAATCGCAACCGTTTAAAGTTATTTTGTCTAAGTGCAAATGACTGTCAGCAAGCAGACAATCCATTGGAAACAATGGCGTTTGTCATCATTAAGTCTGTAGCAGAAGCACTGCCGTTAAGACTTTATTTAAACTGCAAAATTATTGTTACTTAGTATTCAGTGATACCGCACGGGAATACAATAAGTGGGTGTTACTTTTAAAATCAGTGTATTTTTATTGTATTCGGTAGCATTTATAGGCGTGGGTTTAGACCTAATTGAACCTAAAATGCAAGCATATAAGAAGTATAATAAAACAGTTTCGGTGGTCGGATGTCAGTGACTTTGTAGCTATTGTCCCAATGTATATTCTACCTTTTAGAAGAAGTGTGTTGCTTTTCTTGTTGTTGTTGTTTGCATCTAATATTTTTCAGCACACCAACATACTGAGTTTTCTTAATTGGACTTCCAATGAAGCTGTTTGTAACATATAGTACAAACTGTGCTGGACAGTACAGTAGTATGCACTTAGTTTAGACTTTCAAAAGTTACTTAGTTTATTTACTCTTCAGACCCCAAAGTCATTTCGCTGACGAAGTATATGTTGCGTTTGTTAAACTTTTAACCTATTCAAAAAATATCGACAAAAATATTATAAAATATTATTAATAACACATATTTAAATAAGACATGTTTTGTGATGCGATCAATTTATGTCTATTCCGCATTTTTTAATTAGCAGCGTTCACATGTTGTAAGTACACTTGCGTGTCTTGTCAAAATATGCTTGCTTGTTTTGTCAAAACCTAGTTATTAATTAAAATGTAAAGATTTAGCTCTTGTATGCACTGAACAGGGACGCTTCAGCACATTTGACCGTCTTGCCAAAATTATGGTTGAGCGTCTGTACGTCTTGGATAAATCATGGATGAGAGTTTGTCTGTTAAAATGACGGGTTAGCGATTGTCAGCCCTGTCGAAATCAATGGGTGAGACTATGTCCGGATAAGCTTTTGTCAGAGATTCTATTTTAATTTTAACTGCCATTTTTTTTTAATATTAGAATATGCCCATTTTACACTTATTAATAAGAATACCACGAGAAAACGAATTTTGTTTGTTTTGGGGTTGGGGGTGTTATGGTTTTGTGTGTGTGTGTTTTTGTTAGTTTTTTTTTCATTTTGTATAATATCTCGTCATAGTGTTTATTTTGTCATTTTTTCGGTGAAGTTGTCGATAATGCTGACACAAATACTAATTTTCGATCTAGTTGCATTGGCAAAGGTTTTCCATATCGTCATATAAACATCGAAACAAGAAACGCATAGATTTAGTAATTACCTATGCCCACAGTGTGTGTAACAGACAGCCTGTTGTTTTGCTGACCGTTACTATTGCAAGTGACGTTTGCCTTAGTACACATGTAACACACAAGCCATTAATGACGCCGCTTGCTTCTGTAACTGCCCCACTATTCTTAACACTTAAAGTGTTTCTTTTTAGCTTGATAAGAATTTAACTTTGTTTAACTATAAACAATTTTCGACTGCTGTAAACGTAATATGTTTCTTGTAATGACTTTAAAGAGAATTATTTTTAATTGATGAGTGTATTAAGTATTCTTTCATAAGCAACTAATTATGTTTGTCTGTGATTACAATAAGTTAAACTAGAATCGGCAGAATGTTGCGGGGAATTCGAAAACACGGTTTTCATTTTAACAAAAGACCATCATTGTTTACCATTGTACGCATGGCATTTAACAAATCTCAAATATTACTGACTTAAGCACTCCAGTCCACTTTTGCCGACTGTCAATTCCAAGGCGGTAATTTTTGCTTTTGCCCTTTTTGTTAAATGACTAATCATATTTGATTTAACATCGTTACTCTATCATAACAACTACTTACAAAATTTTTATCGTACAACACTGTTTTAAGTCAGCAGATAGGGGCTTAGACGCCTCCTTCTTAAAATACAATAATACAATCCTAAATTCGTCAACTTGGGTAATAACGAATATCGTCAATCAACGGTAGATCTACATGCGTAAATGATAAGACGTATACAATGCTAGATTAACAACTTGTTTAATTACGAATATGGAAAAATGAATGACAGATAAATAGCTTATAGATTAAAACACAGGTACATGGCCAATCAACTGTAGGTAGTAATGCATGCGTATAGATGGTAAGACATGTACATGGCCAATCAGCGGTAGATTTACATGCGTAAAGATGGTAAGACATGTACTTATTCAATCAACGATAGATCTTCATGCCTAGATGGTAAGACATGTACATAGTAATTAACGGTAGATCTTTTATGCTTATAGGTAATAAGACATGTACATGGTCAATCAACGGTAGATATGCATGCGTATAGATGGTAAGACATGTACATGGTTAATCAACGGTAGATCAACATGCGTATAGATGGTAAGCTGGGTACATGAATATTCTCATTCAACGGTAGATCTATATGCGTATAGATAATAAGTAGGGATATTGACGAATATTCGAATGTTCGAATATCAAGTCGGTATTCGAAAAGAGATCTTGGTGTTCGAATATTATATCATTCTTATTCATTTTTGTGAAGTTTGAAGAAAGAGTGAAGGGTTTTTTCTTTAGCTGATCGTATTGTCCGCAATCGACACTTAGCTACAGCAATTTCGTTAGACTTACTCTACCCAATTTCGGCCGGGATCGTATTTAATAAATACAATACAGTATACAAAGGCATACTTTTTGATAACAGGCCACCAGAACATATTTTATTTTTAGAAACCACGCCTAGATCACTTTTAAGCAAACCTTAATTATAATTACTTTCTGTTTTGTCACTCTACCTCATAATTGTTATTTTATGCCTTAACAATACCGCGACATCTGTTACTTTCCGTCACTGCGATTTTCTGTTCTGTGTTTTTGCTACGTTCTCTCTGCAAAACAAAAATGTAAATCTACAGACCTTTTAATGGTTCGTCATGGTTTAACTTAACACACTTTTACTTTAGGAGCTGACAATTTGTTAATCATTGTTTAAATATTTGTTTGGTATTTCGTCAGTCATGTAATCCTGACACTTGCCAATCACAGTTCGTATATATTCACTTATGTATTGGAAACTGAATGTCCCTATTTGACATGTTATAGCTTTGGATTATCGTCCATGTGACACCCAGATAATCACAATTTATCGTCAATCCGACCACCAACCAATCAAGACCGTTAATTGGCTTTACACCTAAGCGATTTCCCTAAATTAAACCTACGTGATTTTTCCTAATTGTCTATCAGTTAATCCAATATCACTTGCATTTTGTCCTTTTGAAAATGCTTCCTTTATATATTATTGTAAATTGTAAGATTAGTTCACAGAACATAACTGACTGTTAGTGGTTAGACATTGGTTGCGTTAAGAAGGGCTTTTTGTAGTTGTTTTACAATTTCGTCTAATAAAATTATTATATGGTACTATTTAATCGATACGTTAACATATAAAGTAACTTAAGTAGCTCATTTAATTAAACAAGTCATATGATAACACAAATAAGTCATTATTTACCCATTTTTTAAAATGTAAAATATAAATGTTATTGTACGAAACACAATACGTAACAAAGACACTCAACTTTAAGGTCAGTAATAATGCATAAATAATGGGGAGCTTTGCAGGTCATCTTAACATTGATTGGTTACTGTATAGTTTTGTCAGAAGAGTTATATGATCATAGTAATAATACTTGTTGATAATTTAACAATGACATTATTCACACAATTACTCTAGCAGTCTTTATTAACAGTATTACCACTGACGGAGTAAATAAAAGCACCTTCTCGCCTTTGACTATAAACAGGATGATGGCGGATTGATAATATTGCCGTGTGTATTTTAAAAGAAGAATTCGTCGTTTTGAAATGAAATACTCTACTCAAATCTTAAATCTACCACCTCCTCTGCATTAATTTATCCTAACAAGGTCAATTACGGCTAGAAATAAAACATTTTACGATGAAAAAACACACTAAACGTAATAAAAAATATCGTGTGATGTGCCTGTAAGATGTAAACTCGTTCAGAATATTGGAATATGATTCAAAAACAGTTAACGAATATTCGAATGTCGTTTTGGGGTTTGATTAACATCCCTAGCAATAAGACTTGTACATGGTTAATGAACGGTAGATTTACCTGTGTACAGATGGTAAGACCAGTCATGACCAATCAACGGTAGATCTACATGCGTATAGGTGGTAAGATGTGTACATAAATATCTAAAATCAATGGTAGATCTACATGACTAAAGAAGTTAAAATGTGTACAGGATTATGATAAATCAACGGCAGATCTACATGTGTATAGATGGTTAGGCATGTACATGGCCAATCAACAGGTAGATTTACATGCGTATAGGTGTTAAAATGTGTACATAAATATGGTCAATCAATGGCACATTGCCATGCTTATAGACGATAAGGCATGTACATGGTCAATCATCGGTAGATTTACATGCCCCAAGAAGTTTACAAGTGTTTAAAAGAAGTGTTTTCATTAATATGGTCAATCAACGGTAGATCTACATGCGCTTAGATGTAAGACATATACATATCTTGCCTAAAGAAGTTTACAGGTGTTTACATTAATATGGCCAATCAACGGTAGATCTACATGTGCATATATGGTAAGACGTGTATAGGTCAATCAACGGTTGATCTACATGAGTACAGATGATAAGACGTATATATGGTCAATCAAAGTAAGATTTACGTGCATATAAGTGATACGACGTGTACAATACTATATTCATCAATTTGCGTAATTACAAATATGTTCAATCAACGGTACTGTACGTTTTGGTTCTGTATCCGGCTCCGGTCAAAACAAGCTATGCTTTTTCTCTCGCTCTTTAAAAATATGCTTAATTACTCGCGTATCGTCCTCACATCATTTTATTTATCTTGCTTATCTTGCCAACACGACTTTGAAGTATGACTCATCAAATTTACGCAAGGTGTACTTCCAACCGAACAGGTATGTTCAA
Source organism: Sinonovacula constricta (assembly GCA_007844125.1). NCBI lineage: Eukaryota > Metazoa > Mollusca > Bivalvia > Cardiida > Solecurtidae > Sinonovacula > Sinonovacula constricta. The sequence continues at coordinate 55,436,853 of CM017558.1, forward strand.
CACAGTCGATTAATGTTGATACTAAAGCCCCTAGACCGAACCAATGTGGTGATCAGTATGGCAATAGACAGTGACAATCGTTTACACCTACATGTATTCTCGATAACGGATTGACAACTGTAAACAACCTTGGAAAAGCCGAGTGTAAGCTCTAGAGGTATGTCGGACGAGTTAAAATCTTTTTAAAACATGACCCAAGAAAAAAACTTGTCCACGTTCTGTTAAAATTGTGTAACGTAAAAACCAAAAATTAAGATTGTCTGATATTCCACACTAGGGTTAGTGACCTTGAACTTCAAGCAACCTCATTTGTTGAGCGGTTAACAACATACATACAGTATCAACTGCGTCTAAAACAATTTTGTCCAAGCAAGTGGCTAAACATGGTTTACCCGGCAAAAACCATCATCGATCACATGACCACCTTTACAGAATGCTACTCATAGCCGAACAAATACGGTAACTGAGGAACGACTGCAATTAAGGAACCGCTTGGCCTCTATAGCTCCCCGAGGACGATCAGGGCAACAGTCGAAATCCCCATATCAACTTAGTACTCCACGAGCTCCACGATTCCAACCACCGAGCCGCCAGTACGCTTCGGTACTGACTTACAATCCCCGTGTTGTTTAACTGGCCTTAAGACACTCCATTGCGTGCACCTGTTTTCGAAGGACCCACCTCAGGGAACACTCAGTAGGGGCAGTTGTGGGAACCCGCACAACTACCTGTAAATAGAAAGAACACAATTAATATATGTACTTTAAATGTAATGAAAAAAAGAATTAAGTATCCAGCCTTTCTCATGTACATTGAAAAGTTTGATTTATTCAGTGTTTCAGAGACCCATCTTGACTTATAATCATGTTTACTTACTTGGTGACAATGAAATTGTTGATATCCTGGTCTACCTCTTTTTCTTTAAATATTGAAAACAGTCATTTAAGAGAAAGTCTGGAGGTATTGGATTATATGTCAAAAATAAAATTAAAAAAAGTAGAAAGTTTATATACACGCTCAGAATATGCAATGTGGCTAAAAATTAAACCCGGTGACCCGAACCCTATAACTTAAGCATTAGAAAATTCAAGAATTTTAAATGACGGCCTTCTGTCGGAATTCGAAGACGAAATAACGTGAATGTGTGCAGACTATAATCATGTTTACTTACTTGGTGACACTAAAGGGAAAACAGGCTGCCTACGTGATTTTTTGCCATCCGACCCCACCTTTAACAAAACTTTAAATATTAAAAATAAAGTAACTCCCCATTTTGATCAACACCACATCCAAGAATAAGAATCTATGAAAAGTCCTATTATCATTGCAACGTATACCACAAAGGAATGGCTTGGAAATGGTTAAATGAAGACTGTAAATAGGAATATATAAGAATATATGACAAAGTCCTATGAGTATTGCAACATATACCAAACTCCGAAAAGGCACAGAACAAAGGTATTTCACATGCAAGCCAAGCGAAAAGTAAGAACAAATTTGTAATGAGTCATTTAAGGAAAAGAGCAAACCCGACAGTTACCGCCTTGGAACGGTCAGTCGGCAATATGGACCGACTGGGGTGCTTAAACCGGGTTTACAGAGCTCTAACCTCGCACTTCCTGACGAGTTTCTCAAAATGCAAGCAACGAAAAGGAAAACGATCTATTTGAAAACAAAATGTCCATGCGCTGATATTTTCTATACGTTATGACGAAAGTAGTGACGTCATCGAAAAATAATGTCCACATAGTGTTCAGAAAAGGAATATGGTATTATTTCAATTTGAAAAACAGCACAAAAATGGTTGACCACAAATAAAATTAACTTTCTTAATCATGAACAAACATAACCAGAGTCGAATTAATGGTTGTAGCATCCTGTTCATGTGAAGATGGAATTGAAGAACCAAAGTTCAACGTCCATCAAAGGAAATACACGTAACAATCCTTATAGGATGAATTAAATGACAACATAGATTACATGCACGCGGAGATTTTTTACGACCGCCTTACTGCACAAGTAACATTGTTGTGATCATGAATAAAAATATATGACAAAGTTAGACACGTTCGTGACTGATTGTGGGGCTATCTAAATACGATTAGCGCGACAAGTTCGTTATGTTACTGGGACTGGCTTAATACATGTAGCGTATCAAGTTCGTTACAGACAGTGGGGGTGGTTAAGTACATATAGTGTATCAAGTTTATTACAGACAGTGGGACTGGCTTAATGTATAACAGATTCTTGGAATGTCTAACTACCCACATATTGTGGTACTGGCTAAATACAGATATCGTGACAAGTTCGTAACAGATGGTGGGATTGCTTTTAATTGTAATTGTAAAATTGAGCACCAGGCAAACACGGAAAGAAAAAGGAAAAAAAACCACCAGCCCTGTGGCTGGCAACGTGGAACGTCAGAACAAGGTGTCCTGGCTTTCCCTCCTGTTATCAGTCGAATCTCCTTCACAGCGAACCGAACGCATCCTTTCATTCCGTGTGACTACCTCATCAGGACCTCCACACATCTATAGCTTCTAAGCTCCCACATTCTGTTCGACAGCCGAGTCTAAAGATGCATTTTTATGAGAAGCTCGATAAGAGAGATACCAGCGAAGCAGTCCACACCTCCTGACCACGTTACATCGAACACTGCGGTGTTGGCAAGCTCAACGAGAACAGTACAGCGGCTACTTGATCTCTCCTCTTCCATGACCTCGCCATCACAAAAACGGTAAATTTCAGCTGTGTGCGTCGCGTTCCTTCACCTTCTGATGAAGCAGCCTTTGATTATATGTAGCCTAACTTACAATTAAATATATGCTGAACAGTTGTTCCTGATTTACCTGTCGGGTCGTCATGTAAGAATGAAAGCTATAGTATAAGATAACCCAACGTTTGCTTGCATTTAACATAGGTAGACTAGGATTTAGTTCTGATAAAACTGTTGCTCTTAACACACAATCCTTTAAATGTGTTCTTAAAATCTAACACATCTTCAGGTACCAAATAATTACCGATTATTGCGATGTTTTTATTTTCGATTAAAATGTCGGAACGTCATATAGTAGAAAGTTGTATATGAAAGAAACTTTTTTATGTATATATTCAACAGCGTATGTCCAGAATTGTGTGGACACTTGTTCGAATTAAAAGGAACCGTGTAAAGTTGATGCACTTAATTCTTTCGAAATGGTGTTTTAAAAGAACTTCATCAAACTATTTCGAATTAAGTACAGTTCAACTGTCAAAATATTTTACAATGCAACCCCTATATATAAAGTGTTCCATCTACGTCTGATAAAAAGGCATCCTTTGATTATTTCTATCCTAACGTGCCATTTAATATGTGCTGAAAAAAGTTTCAGTTTATTCTGATCAAATGATTTACCTTTATAAGCAGAACGTTTCATATAAAATAACGTGACTTAAATCGAGAACTAATATATTCTATAAATTTGATATTTTAGTTATTTATCCAGTGTTCAGGAAAGGCAACGATATGCTTGACTCCTTGTTAAGAAGGCCCTGTACATGAAGCCTGTTGCCTTCCATGTGTACAAAATATAGATTAATAACCAGCATTATTGCGTAGGTTATAACTTTATCAGCAGACGCATGTACATTTATTGGCTTTGAATCTTGGGGATGAGTCACGATGACTTTTGTTTCACCATTTACTGTCTGATCAAAAGTCTTTTTGGATCATTTCGTTGGAACTATCCGGTCCTGCATTTATGCGAATTATGGCCATTTCTGGGTGGTTGGGTCTAAACATTGACACAGCAGACACTTTCACATTTTTTTTCTCGCGTAATTAGCAATTATATTTTTGGTTACATATTTTTCAATCTATCCACAAAATATAGCTTGGTGTGTTTCTGTGGAGATCTTTTCTAAAAGCGTCATCATATATGTTTGTTTGGTAAAACGATTTTAGTTTATGATCAAATTGCTTATTTCACTCACTGCAGCATGGTATTTTCCTTGCCAATTTCCAGTTTTATATGATGCGCCTCATGGGCTACATACTTGTAGGACCTCATTTACCTTGATGGAGAATCTACGAATATCATCAATCAGTAATGTTGTTTCTTATATGCATCTCATTGAGAAACTATTTCAATTGACTTTTACAAAATGCTTTGTTTTATTGTGATTGTACTTTTCTTATTTTTGTTTTTGCATAAAAGAAGGTTAACGTTTGAATTTACATCTACATAAATCATTACATCATAATAATTATAAACTGCTGTTGTGGTGAACCGAAAAAATTAAAACAGAAATAGGTCGCGGCTTTCTAAGTCATTGTTAACTCGGCGTTTTCTCCGACAATTCGGGATATGATCATGGTAAAGTGACTTCCAAATGGCAGTTGCTAGTGGCGGATTTATATTTGTATTTGCAATCTTGTATGTGTTCTTGAAGATACAAAAACGAGGACGCGGCTCGTCGTGAAATGTAAACTCCTTGTTGTCCACTATTGCTGCTCCGATAACATGCCGAAGAATACCTAGGACAATAAAGCACAACACGTTACAAATACATATAAGTGTCAGCGTGTAGGCAAAAATATATCAGAACCAATTATAAATACGTGTCAGCCAGGCTGGAAAGATATTTAGAAATACAGAACTCTTTAAATTAATGTACATCTACCTCAGCTGACTGTCAAATATATTTACAAAATCAATAGACTGACACATACAAATATTTACAGGCTTATCGGCTCACTGTCACATATATTTCAAGTCATGTCAATGGATTGGCACAAATATTTACATTTTCCTCAACTGACTTTTACAAATATTTACACTCTCCTGGACTGACAGCCGCAATATTTACACCGTCCTCGGCTTACCCTAATATGCACTAGACTCCACTATAGGGAAAGAATAAAAACTTGAATAAGATGTTCAAGTTACAATTATGGAAATATACATGAAATACAGATTTATGAATGAGAAAGGCTGCGGCGGAATTAAGTGAATGAAGGGGCATAAGCAGGGAGGAAAATGTTAATAAATATTATTGGAAAAAGTGTTGCGCTGGCTAAGTATTCTAAACTAGATATTCTACATACGTCTGGTAACTTTTGACCTAATTTTAATTAAAATACGACAAAAAATAACATGGAAAGCATGGAATGTTTATTACCATAGTTTCTATAATCATTTGTTGGCGTCTGTTCATATAAACAATTAAAATAGTATGGGTAGGTGTTTTTATAATGCTCAAAATTGCATCATTTCCAATGTGTTTTGCACTGTATTTACCAAGGGAAATTAAATTAAGTTTAATTGACTAGTATTTGCCTTCCCTAAACAGCTTACAAAGCAAAACTTACACACGCTTATTCTAATTTCGCATCGTAAATTACACACCGACTGGCAATTTTTCGTCATCTATGTCGTCAAAACGCAAGAAAGTGTTCCTTTTGTAATAGAGTAACTTGCAACAATAAAGTGTAGCTGGCAATTATAAAAGTAGCATAAAAACCTAGCCGTTTGGCGAAGTTTTGTTTAACAAAAGAAACCAAGTTAGAAATGCAGCTTGTAAAAATAGATGTAGCAGAGAACAAGGAAAACACACAAATAGCACAAATACTCCACTTCCCATTAGAGTTATGGTTCGTAACAGTCAAATGTTTATATGTAATTCATCAACAGAGTAAAAGAGTGTTTAGTTCCCAGGATCGTCATCTACTTGTTTAAAGTGCATACTCTCAACGGCGCCTATGGTATATCACATTCTGGTTATTTCTGGTGTTTAATGGGTTAATCGTACAACCACCATTTCTCTGGTCAGTCAAGTCTGGGCCTTTCTTTATACAATATTTATCAATTGTATTAGTTGCAGGATTTATCTTCCATAAAGCTTTTAGTTTTTTACTAAAAGTACTTATATTTGTTATTCTTGCTCTTAACTACTGATTACCTGTAATATATGCATCCTCAATAAAGATATATGGCATGTGTTCAGATAGGGCAAATAATTGCGCCACTATGTTCCCTGATATGACGTAAGCATTTCCGGCTGTGTATGGAGGATAATATGTCATGGGGTAAGTTTCGTTTGCCAACGCCCACTTATCGTCTGTCCGTTTGACGTCCGACTTTCTGTTGACATATCCAATAATCAACCCCTTATCACTGACGGTAAAGTTTGCTAAGTATCTTCTTAAATTAAGAACATGGACAAATGTGTCATCATCCACTTTTAGGATAAACTTTGCCTGTGGACAGTAAGTCTGAACCCATTTCAGTCCCATCAGTACTTTAATGGTCAGATTTCTATAACTATCTTCAAAATCTCCTTGTACGATGTCACCATACTTGAGGGATTCTTTATTGGCTGCGAGTATTTGTTCGTCGGTTCTAGCCCTCCCGAGCAGAAATATAAGTCTGATGTCATCGATTGTAGTATTACAGTAAGGCCAGCTGAACGATGTTGCCACGCTACCCCAGGTATGACGTATGGCGTTACGTTTGGCAATATTTCCAAACTTGGTTAAGCACATCATAAGAAGATATATCGTGTCTTTGCCACAAGTCTGCTTAGGTGTCATTATAAGCCTGTAATCGTGTGGATTTATTCGACCTTTTCGTGCTGTGAAGTACATTTCTTGAATTTCAAGTTTCGTTTCATTGCTTAGTTGATATATTCTATGGATAGCTCTGTTTGTTGATTGGTCTTGAAATCCGTCTTCATTGGAAGACGGGTAAAAATCCGACTTGAAGTCCACTATGTCAACACGGCTCCGATGTCTCACAACAAACAGGAGCATTAACATGGGCGTGATGCATATCCCATATAATACGATTCTCCTGAATTTAAGCAGCTTGCGAAACTGTAAAAAATGTAAACAAATTATCAATTACATATTTACTGTTTGTGAATCTCACTTAAATCTATTTTTTGATTTGTCAATGTCAGTGAAAGACATGTCCCAAATTAATTCTCAATTTGGAAAAACTCATTTCTTTCGATATTTCGAGGTTTTGCAATATGTAAACAAATGAAGTAAAAGTTGAAATTCACTTTAATTGTGGTATCCGACAATTTCCCTATACTAATTACATATATCTATATCGAACTATATTTGGAGCTAGTCCGGTAAAAGGTAAATCTGAATGTATAGTATTTCTAGAATTATAAAAATATCGATAGGTAAGAATAGATATCGACTTCAGAGCAAATTATCCGGATTTTCCGGTTAAAAATAGCTATCTCTGCAGAGTGGCTTGTGGATAGGAAATGACTGTACGCAATGACGAGTGGCGATGTGTGCTTGTGTGTTCACACAAATCTACAACATCAATGAACAGCAACATGCCATTAACAATAAATTAATGACTTGGGGGGAGGGACTAAAAAAAGAAAAGAAATTTTATTTCAAATTCTCAATTTGTACAATCAAATGCAGAATTACTGATAATTTGATCGCTGCCAGGCTTCATAATGTTTTAAGCGTTTAATAATAAATAAATGATACATAATAATAATAGCTATAAATATGCTTTTTTCTGAATAAGCAATATTCGGTCATCCTTTGCTAATTAAGGAATTAAGGTGGTGCTTGAGTTCTCTGACTAATTAGCATTTACATTCTAATGTTTGACACTCTGCCATATATACTTAGTTGATATATTATATGACACGAACATAAACCTTGATCTCTTTCATAATCATATACATGTATTTTCAATGCCAGACTTTATAAATTGTCACGTGATAATAATGTGTTTAATCAACAAGAGACGTCACTTATCGAAGTAGAACATAGTTGCTTATCACAGTTGTCTTCCATAGACCACATCAACACCTGTGGTCTGTTTATAATAGCATTGACTACTGACTACGCATGCATAGCTCTTCGTGTGTTTTATTACTTAAGCGTCACTAAATTGTGAAGTTATTTAGTGAAGTGTAGTTAAACTGCTGTTCTGAGCACTAGAGTACTAGTGAATGGAATGTTTGGGTGAACAATGACTGATAAGGTTTCAGCGATGAATTCGTAAAAAGTTATGATACTTTGACATTTGCTCTCAGACGATGTAGTTCAGGAATGTGTAGACGTAACATTTTAGGTTTCTGGAAAATGACACTAGTTAATTGAAGTAACTGCTGTTTATATTGTATGATGTGCATAAATGTACCGTTTGTTTAACTGAATATGTAGTTTGAATTTGAAATTATTGTTTAAAAAGAATACCAATTTCATTGTATGATACATCGAAATAAATCATTATTGTGTAAAATTAACCTTGTAATGAATATAGTTATTTCGTATTGAAGTCACTAGCGAGTACTACCACAATCAACAACTCTATTAACTTTCTTAATCATGATCTAATTAAGGAAAGTGATTTAGATCATGAAAACATGGCAGTTAGCTGAAAAAATAAATAAATGAAAAATGACAATATAGAGTCTAATGAAATTCCGTCTATCAATGTAGCTGATTACGACATGCATGCTAGAAGTTTGTACACTCTCATAGCTAATGGATAGACTGCAATTACTTTAATCAATAGACTAGAACTCCAGCAGCCAATTGTATGAACAATGGTTAAGATATACCCACGGTTTATCATAATAAATATCATGGTAAGGTTACTACTCCAGTATAATCGTTTCTTTAAACACAGTAACCACTTGGGTTATGTTACAAGTCATAGTAAATTTTAACCCAAGGTTAATTAAATAAACAAATCAAACTTGGATTGTGACGTACATTTCCAGCTAAGGTTGTCAGACGACAATTAAATTGTCATAAAAAAGGAATATAAGAAAATGGCTCCAGAAAATGTCTTTTCAGCGAACGGAATTTTCAAAGCATCCATATGTGCCACAGTCAGGATGGTAGGGCAATTCGGCGAGTTTTTGGCACAGATCACCAGTAACATACACTATTCCATATAAGTATAGTTCAACATTAGTATATATCTAAAAGAACCAATATTTAAAGGCCAACAGTTTTAACACTGTACTCATAAATCTTTGAGAAACAGTATCGTACGCTGCTGCCAGTCTCCCAGGATCAAATCCTAATTGATCTTCATTTATTTATTATTTTGCCAGTTTTTATTGTTGAGGCAGTTGAAGATGAAAGTATGTCTGCAATATTAAGTAGATTTCAATTTTGAAAAACACTTTTAGCATAGAAGTTATTGTTTCCTTATAGTAGATAGGATATTGTGCATTTATTGAACAAAGATTGGTTCTTTTACTTTATTGTTTCTTGTATGCATGTTTTGGACACACGTATCTTTGTTGAGAAGAAATATATCAACCAAGTGACGAGATAGCTAAAAGATCGAGCATTGCTACTGGTCAGTCACAGATGATACATACCGATAGGATGACCTATATAGCGCAGATAGGATGATATATATAGCGTGGATACCGGGGATTCTTACCGGTTGGTCGCACCCGGTCTACTTAGAAAGGAAGATCTTTAAAGCGAATATACCAGAGATTCATACCCGTCCGCGGCGGTCGGTAAATACATGTAAAGATAGGAAGATCTGTTTAGTGCATATACTGGAGAATATGTATGTCTTTACATACATATTGGATTTGTGTAAAGTATACATCGGAGAGAGATTCTTAGCGGTGGGTCACGGCCGGTATATATACATATGCATGCATCTGTATAGTGTGTCATGGCAATATTCCGCGGTCGGTACATACAAGGATCTGCATTCTTTCTCAATTAAATTCACATCATGACACTGTATAAATTCATTGACCAGATGATTCATCCAATTTGATTTCACGCTGTCACTTTATAATTGTGCATACTAATCTTCTACAGCGTCATTTCATTTATATTCAGATTGGTATAAATTCTCTGATGAGAATACTATGTTATAACATCATATTGCTGCTCCGTGATGTCAACAGAAAAATGCATGACAAAGTGGTCGATAAATATATTTAATTTGTCAGTTCCCAAAAAAGGGAAAATTATTCATCAAAGCATAATTTACTACACGACATTCATTTTTACTACTCTACAGTTTTTCTTTTAAAAAAGGCATAAATCTAATTCACTTACCATCATGCCTTGCAAAGAATTCTCCTAAAAATAAATAGAGCAGTTAACTGATACACGTCGCGACCCTCTTGCGACACTCTCTAGACATGTGCACGCCTGCTCATTCCAAAGTTTATATTCAGTAAATCCAACAATACAATCATCTTTTAGGCACACCCACAACAAATGTTATTTGCATTCATTAATTTTGAAACATTGTAATTATTTTATATAAATATTAAAGAACCAACAAAACGTAAGGTTGTACGGTTAAAGTTTAATAAATGTAGGAATTAATCCAACAGTATACTTGTTAACATACGCCCTGGACTACTGGTTTACTGTCAGAACTCGATAAGGCATGAATGAACCACCAACGATTCCATTAATAATGTATTAGACCTCGTGACAGGAAATACAACCAGTCTATTGATTATTATTATTAATAATTTTAGCACTGCATATATGTCTGTTTCTGTCTGTCTGTCGTCTGTTTGTCTGTCTGTCTGTCTGTCTGGCTGTCTGCATGCCTGCCTCTCTGTCTGTCTGTCTGTCTGTCTGTCTGTCTGTCTCTCTGTCTGTCTGTCTGTATGTATGTCTGTCTGTCTGTCTGTCACTCTAGTTATTCCTTGAGATAAATAAAACATACATAGTTTCAGGTTTTTTAGTTTCTTTTCATCACTTGGTTGGGAACAAAAGAAGGTCACACAGTTAAAATCCCACCGCAATACTAAATCATCATATGTTCTGCCTGTTTTAACTATGTAAATTTTACTATAAATAACCGGGACACCGGTTAAGAAAAGCATCGCTCCCATTTTAGTCTGCAAGAAAATATAGAACAAAACTCTGCATGTAAATGTTTGGGTATGAAAGTAATTTTACAAGAAAAAAGAACCTTATTTTAATCGAAGTGGCATTACAATTCCTCTTTTTTAAAATCTGGGAACCGGAAGTGGTTCAATAATGCGTTGCTTTAAGTATTCAGTTGTACCGATAAGAGCGTTGTGCGTCTCATGAATGCCATACTATGGATTTCGGGTACTTTCTGATTTGTTTAGATGTAATTTCTGATGTTCCTATCTGAGCGCATAGTTAGTTGAATCCTGTCAGAACGTCAGATTATTCTGGAATATAAGATCCCATCTCTACCAGTCACAATGTCTGAGAGATTACAGCCTTTTGATTTCGCTTCGATTGGGTACTTACCATCTCTTGGTTTGTGCAAAAGACTGTCCGTGTATGAGCCCAGGCAATTGACTTTGTTTTTTTGGAGTATTTAGAAGAAACTAAGTGCACGCTTTACACTAAGCACAATCCATGGTTATTCTTGCCGTCCGGTCATCGTGTTTGAGCTTCATCAATATAGCTCCTCTTAGCAATTCTGAAAAGGCCCCTGACAACGTACCGATTCATTCAGATCATTTACATGCCCGAATGCACGTTTATTGATTATAAATACTCTGTTTTTTTTAGATTCGCATCGGCCATTGAAAATCCTATCATAAACGATGAATTGTGTTCGTGAAGAAACAATGCACTGTCCTAAATCATTGACGCTGTTCAACTGGTAATTGCCATTGTAATATAAAACGCATAATTTGCTATTTTGTTAGAAAGAATCGTTTCCGAGAAGACTGTATTTCATTGAATACCCGTAATTCCCCTTTCTCTCGAACGGGTTGCTTCCATATTGATTCATCGCAAGTGACAAACACTATTAAAGGGTGTACATTTCTGGTATTCAGGTTTGAGACGTGTTAAATTTTAAGCCAGTAATATACTGCCGATGCTGATAACTTTGTTCTCTTTCTTAGTTTTGTATTACAATGAAAGATTTCACTAGAAACTTTTGCCGATACTCGTATGTTAGGGAAACATCTTTATTTGAAATAATTAAAAGAATTGTATTTGTTATAACTAAAAAATATTTAATCATTTTACGATGTTTTCCACCAAAACAGGGAACGTGTTTCTACAATATATAATGTTTCTTAGAGATATTGTTTTTGTACCCAGATACTGTGTTTGTATTCAGATATGGTTTTTGTACTTAGATATTGTGTTTCTAGCAAAAATTATTTTTGTACCAGAGATCTTATGTTTCTTCCCAGATATTGTGTCGTTACAGAGATATTGTGTTTCTGTCCAGATATTGTGTTTCTGTCCATAATTTTGTTTCTGCCGAGATATTTATATTTATATTTTATTATCTACAGACAAATTGTGTGTCTGTCTAGATATTGTGTCGTTACAGAGATATTGTGTTTCTGTCCGATATTGTGTTTCTGTCCATAATTTTGTGTCTGCGGAGATATTTATATTTATTTTGTATCTACCGACAAATTGTGTTTCTGTTCAGATTTTGTGTCGTTACAGAGATATATTGTGTATCTGCTGACAAATTGTGTGTCTGTCTAGATATTGTGTCTTTACAGAGATATTGTGTTTCTGTCCCGATACTGTGTTCCTGTTCATGCATTTTCTTTCTGCCGAGATATTGTGTTTCCAAGGAGTTATAGTGTATCTACCGACAAATTGTGTTGTGTTTCTATCTAGATGTTGTGTTTCTATCTAGACATTGTTTCTACCAACATGTAATGTTTGTATCGAGATATTGTGTTTCTATCTAGAAAATGTGTTTCTATCTAGACATTGTTTTACCAAGATGTAATGTTTCTTTCTAGATGTTGTGTTTCTATCTAGATGTTGTGTTTCTGCAAAGGTATTTTGTTTCTACCGATGTATTTTGTTTAAGCCCAGAGCGTGTGTTTCTGAAGAGAAATTGTGTATCTACCGAGGAATTGTCTTAGTTTCTACTATGATATTGTTCTACCACATAAGTTGTGTTTCTACAAAGTTAGAACCAGTAGTGCGCTACAGGTCACCTGAAAGACGTTTGCCCCGAAATAAACTCAAACAGCCGCGGTAGGAGGCTAAGCAGTCAGAGGAGAGTTATGAATCAGCGACTCTACCACTACGCCACAGGCTATATATTGACAATGTGACATGCAAATACGTGAAACACCAAGCCCAGTAAAGTACAGATATTAAAGAAGTGATCTTTGAAGACATGAACAAAGGATACGCTATTTAGGGATTCGTGGATATATCGATTTTCCACTAATTTGCACTTATTTGCACGGTAATTTCTATTGCAAGTATAGACAAATAAATAGATGTACACCGGACAAAAGCTCTTACTGTTCGATAAACACTATTGAAAATTGTGTTAATCATTACGCGATACATTAAGCACGAGAAGATTGCTTTTAAAACAAATAATAATTTCATAAATAAACAATCCTATGCCCTTGACACAGGCTTAATATCGATCCCATACAGAGTTGGGGAACATATCAGCAGTAATTAATTGATTAGTTGAGTCAATACCATTTGCTTGTATTTTATTTCAATACATTTCGCCATACAACATTGCACAATCTATATATTGTGTACAATTTGTCTTCTTTGATACCGTTATAGTACTGAGAGGATCCGGGTTGAAACGTAATGATCAGGTTTAACAAGCAGTCCGATTGTTTTAAAATTAACAAAAGAGCCGCAGTTTACCAAGAACCACCGAGGAAAATGTCGATAAAGCTAAAATCTTACTAGAAACCGTTATATTCAGATTGTGTGAACCTGGAGAGACCGAAACTGAATGATGCATACGGGAGAAGCCTTAATTTTATTCGAATCTGTGATTCGGAGTCACCGGAAAATGAGAAGATAAAAGAACCATATTAGATTGCTATTATTTGCAACATTTCTCTTCGCATTTACACTAAATAACCCATTATCCTTCTGCCTCTGACATGCATCTATTTCTAAGCAAACTCACACTTTTCCGCTTTTCTTTTTATTAGTCCTACAACTTCCTCATCCTCTATTTTGCTTAAAATTCCCTCTTTTCATAATTGAAGCATTGTACCGTGTGTATTGATTGCCTAATGTCACTAACACCTTATTTACTTTCGTGTATAATTAATGCCTATTGTTAACACTCATTTACGATGACTGAATCTTGAGCACAAAGTGACTTCCTCCTCCTTACTCTGTTACTTCTATCGTCTCCGCCCTTTTTGTGTGCTCCCTCTTCTTTACTTTGTCTTTTCTTTACCCATTTTGTATTCAAATACATTGCATACAGTTATGTATCAATATTGGAATGATATTACTTGCCTCATGTTGTACAATGTTGTACCTGAGATGTACTAAATGTATTGTCTGTCTGTCGGTAGATCTACCTGTGTATTGATGATAAGACATGTACATGATCAATTTACGATAGAAATAAATGCGTACAGACGGGTAAGAGATATAACTTTGTTATATAATCTTAGTATGTACATAAATTGACTTAAACACCATGTGTTTTGTAAACTAGGCAGATAAAATCTAAATGAAGAAACCGATTTTTTTCTACACAATACTTCCACTTGACGAGATGTGAGGTAAATAACTTGTATATCAAACAAGATAAACACAGCGCAATATATTAAAGGGTCAATGAAAAAAACTCAAGAAGTCTAAAAATTACTGGTTAGAAATATCATGTGACAATCAATAAGGTTTGTTTTTATTCAAACAAAGTGAAGGTGTACAAACGGCGATATTGTAAGATTTTTTATATTATTATAACTTGATACAATTAACATGTAGATGTATCATAAAGCGAACAAGAAAATATAGAATAATGTATTTGGAAGCTGTACAGCGACTAGGACTTAGCAGAATTTTCGACGAATTTTTCAAAAATACATTAAACGAAAATATTTTCCGTTTATTGTTTATTGTTGTTTTGTTTATTTCAAAAATAGTATTTATAAACGCTGGAAACCATAACAGTACGGGTGTTTACTCGCATATGCTCTTTATTATATGTAACATTTCAGGTTGTCATTTTTCAAAGGTAATAAGGCCTGTCATACTAACATACTAACATATCTGTTATTGAGTTTAATATCGCTCTTTTTAAAAATTTCTCTTCGCTACCTTCTCGTGATCATTGACGCATTTGGTTGCGTTATTATAAACCAAACTCTTAAGTCGTTTTAGATCATTTGTCTTTAGATTAGGACAACATGTACAAAAGTGATCATTTTACTTCCTTTAAGTAATGTTGCTTCTCAATGTCAGACATGTAGACTTCTGGATTAGTACAATTCGGAGGGTTGGTGAGGAGACTTTCCGCAAATTTGTTCCCCTTTGTCCTTATGACGATGTCACACAGACTGACACCCAGGACAAGAGACCTTGTTGGTGCTACGTCCTCCACAGCATAACCGCCGATAATGTAAGACTCGCCTTCCCTCAGCCTTAACCCACACAGCGCATCAGAACCGAATGTTTGAAGAACCTTCCTGGAGGTTTCGTAAGCATGGGAACTCCTTGGACATGGAAAAAAATGTGAAATAATGTGTCAAAACTAAGGATTTTGGGACAAACTCATGCTGCTTGTTCGCGAATCTCGAAGTGATATAAAAATGATGAGAAAGGAATTTAAATTGATTAACTGATTACCCTGTACACATTAAGATCTCATAAGCAGGAATTTTGTTTATTTAATTTAAAAAGCCTTGATGAACTAGAAAACAAAACAGTATTTCATTTGTCATTGTTAAAAACTGGTCAACTGAGAACGATAAAACTGAGATCTGTGCATAGAAGACATTCGAAAGATATGTAATGTTCTTAATTCGTGTAAGTACACGTTTCATAAAAAAAGAGAATTGTCAAAATATAACAATGTTCTAAAAATAAGGTAGCGATGTTATAAACTACTAGGAGAGGCAAAAAACGCATCAGAGCTATTAAACATTTATAATTATAAGACATTTTAAAAGCTGCAAGGTTAATATAAACTTCATATGCATCGTAATGAGAAAAAAGTTAAATATGCGGTCCCCTTCTTTGGGTGTTTAACTTTTATACTGCTTCCTGTGTAAGTGTAGAAACGAGACGCAAAGTTTACGTAAAATAAATTCAAAACATGACCATCGACTATTAAAATTTGACAGCTGTTGGATATTATCAAAACTAAAACAATATTTTGAAACGGATTAATGACTGGCGTCTATGGCTCAGAATTAGCCAAATGCACATACCACACAAGGGTCTGAACGCCAGTAAGAGAGCCACTTATATTAGTTATAGTAGTTAAGCCACATATTTACGACGGCACTATTAATGAATCTATGGCTACAACATATCATATGATAATAGTAATTATTTATATACGACTATTTATAAATTCGTTATGTTAATACATTTCTCTGCTTAGTTGCTATGTTCAGTTTATGCAAATCACAATTGCTCATAATTATCAACTAATTACCTCATTATTTCAATAACATCAAACGCATATTGGTATGTAGCGTACTGTTCTTTAATCATATCTTTGAATTCCTTTGGGATATCAGGCGGCAGACTGAACAGTCCTTTGTACATGGGGTCAAATTCCTTGTTGACCTTGGCCTTAATTACGTAATCAGATGTGCAAAACATCCATGGAAGATTGTGTTGAGGACACGAACAACCAGCAGTCCGCCCAAAGCAGATGCAAACCATCACGAAGATCACCATTATAATGGAATGGGCCATCTGTAAAACTTGAAACAATAAAAATCAGTTAGGTAAATTAAAAAGGGCATCTGGCATCTCCTGTCAGGAAAATAGTTTTTAATACAATTTGTTACTTCAATGCTCCTGTCAAAAGCTGCTTGTTGGTGTCATAGTTGTATGTGGAAATTTACAAAATAAATGTGATGTTTAAAGATCCTTTATCTATATGCATCATAGTAGACCTTTTCAGAACCAGTTTAACTACATGATAAAAACCGAATGATTGCATATATGTATATATTACAATAGAATACAATAAAATTATACTGTAAACAGAGTTTCACAACAAAATAACAATGAAATGGTCATATTTTTGTAAATATAATATTTAAAAAAATAATTAGTTTAAAATTAGTTTTATATATGAAATGAACCTGTTATGGATCCTTGCAAGAAGCTGTCGCGCATAACCCTATTCATTTAATAGGAACTATAAAATTCAATGGTGCATTAGTTATCATCGCCGCCACAAAGGTTTCTATAATAATATCTCTTGTTTCAGAGGTTATTCAGCTCAAAGCTTTTCAGAGATCGCACTATCACGCTTTTGTCAGTTACTAATTTACATCGATTAAATGTTATAGTTTGTTTCCGCGTATTATTGACTTTTTCAAGTATTAAAGAGTTTAATACACGCTTTTTAACTATTTGTCTTGCTAAAATATTGCAGTCTAATCTGTTCTGTTTTACTGAGATATACTCATGACTTTACTTTTTTCTTTGAAATTGGGACTCTTTTATCTAAAAGGATCTTATAATTGTGCTATTTCAACGCGTATTTAAGGGTGAGATGTTTCATTCTTACATTATATTTTAGCTAATGAAATGTTAATGTAATGACAAACTCATTTCAGATGATACTAAATAATAAGATTGAATAAAAACTAAGAAATTGATAAAATGATAGTGCCAATATTAATAACAAGAAGTAGGTAGACGAATAAAATCATGGTCTGACTGCCAGGAATCCCGAACATGTTATACATTTATAAATACTTATGTTGATAAGAAGCATAAGATTCACGTCTAAAAATAAAATTAGAGATAAAGATGTTCTTCAAATTCATGCAAACAAACGTTACCTGTATCTTTTACCAATCAACACAACTATAAGAAAACTGCTTAGCAATAGTAATAAACACGCTTTAAAACATAGATAGAATATGTTGCTTCCGTCGACCAGTACCACATTTCCAGTTCTGACTAGTAACGCATTCGTGAATTACAAGCATCATATTATACAACCACAGCAATTAGCAGCATTTACGAGGGACAATCAAGAGGATTTGAGGCAAATATCATTGCTTTTATATCGTTATCTTCATTCCTGAAAATGTCAAAAATGAATGTGTTCGTTCGAGAAACAACTGTAAAAAGTTAATTTTCGCATTGTTCACCACCCCACATGGTTGACCTTAACCATATGGTAACGAAGTAATTACATAAAATATCGGATTACACGTCAACGTGGCGCTACCAAGAAGAGCGTAACCAAGAATATTATGTGAACTTTTAGTCTCTAGATGAGAGTTCTATCAATGTAGTTCTTGTCTCCGAAACATTGTGTCATGATGGTAAATACATCTACTTGTCAATTGGTTTGAAATTCCATTGATGGTCTTTACTCTACAGCCGGGACAAGCTGAGAAGCGCTAATGTTTAAACGTTGACCTTCAATTTTGATCATGATTTTTGGGGTTTAGAAAATTGTGTCTTGGTGTCCGACACACCATTTACTTCAGGATACAATTAAATCAAATGTTTAAATGTACTTCACAACCATGTGAAG
Source organism: Sinonovacula constricta (assembly GCA_007844125.1). NCBI lineage: Eukaryota > Metazoa > Mollusca > Bivalvia > Cardiida > Solecurtidae > Sinonovacula > Sinonovacula constricta. Next base: position 55,455,314 of record CM017558.1, read on the forward strand.
CTCGAAATCAATTTATTTTATATATTATTTTTATATATGCATTTGTCAGTGTCACTGGATGTCGACGATGAGAACATCTGTCTGGTTAGGTGTGGATTACCGTAAGATGCCAGTGCAATACATTATATAAACATATGTACTTGCAGTTTATTATCTTGTCTTACTTAAATAACAATGAAGTACACATAACCAATGTAACATTTCTTTGTTAATAAGTAGTAGGCCGATGTTGCCACAGTCACAGGGCAGATGTCACAAAAGAGTCTGTCAGCACATTGTACTGAAAGAATGCGTGGCCTCGCAGATCTGTAAGAAAATACAGAAATCACTACCGAAAACATAACGGCTGTTAGTAAAGTCCTAAAAGGAAGTCAGCGTAAAAGCTATTGGCTTTTTTATGTTACCCACTTTCTGGTTTAATTCTCAGAGGTTCCCGAAAGATGGCTAATTATTTAGGGCAGCGGTCCTAACGACATGCATTTCAAATGTTAAATGTAGCATGCATTCATACCTTTTCTGTTATTTTTCATGGCTAAGGACGTGATAAAAATGCTTTTTTATTATTCTAGAAACATACTAAGAAAATAAATTTTGAATATCATAGTTCTTGTTATAACAAAACTGATTGTGAACCTTAATCATAATCGGAAAACTGCATGCCGCATTCTAGGGCTAGAATCAAACATGTATACATACAATTGGGTACATTAATTACATGGCAGGTAGTAGTTGTATACTACGGCTGGAGCTAGTTTGGTTTTGGCGACAAGATCGGATCGGCTCAAAACTACAGTCAACCACAAAGGAAAGTTTACACTTTAAGTTTTTCTACAACATTTGTTGTAGGTATCTTTAACCCCAACAATAGTTTTTGTAGAATAGAAAATCGACAAAGAATTCGTTTTTTATATCAACGTTTTATTATCACACGGAAAGGTCGTGAATGTTGAAAATTAAAAATGCATGTACAGCATGGGTTTGATGAATCAGCACATAGTTTGTGTAACCTGTGCAGATGGGTTGGATAGCTTGAGTTTGGTTATTAAAAAACGCACTAATCTTAAAGAGATACAAGTCCATAAACAGGGGACGCCTTGATAAAAAAAAAACAGCGTTCCGAGGCAGTTGGCATGCTGCGGAGCGAAGTCACTACACTGCAGTAGCTCGGTATTTTAGCTGCAGACGAGTTGTAGTGCGTATGTTGCTACAGAGGTATACTGCGACAAGACATGTTAAAGACCGACCAGGGACAGGAAAGTTACGAGTCACAGCACTGCAACAGGACAACTTAAAGGGGTGAACGTTAATTTTGACTATTTGACAATGTCGTTAAGATAAAATTATTTCTGCCAAGAATTCTTAATTGTCTCGGGAATTAAATTCCGTTGTTTGACTATAAAAACCATATTTATGTGGGGGTAAACGTTGCATACACAAATAATTTTAAAGTTTTCCACTCATATTATTTGACAATGTTCTTAAGTCTTTCTTTTTCCCTTGTCGTCACGTTTCGGCAGATACAGCTCAGAGACGGTTACGCTCACGACAAAACTGATGTAGACGACCGTATGTCGGAACAATTCTAAGCAGACGACACAAACAAAGTCGTTCAGACTGATGTGGGCGTCATCTTCAGTGGACACGACGTCAGTGAGTTGCATCGTTTTTTACTGATGAGTCGAAGTTTAACCTAAGTGAAAGCGATGGAGTTTATGGATACTTCTTGTCCGGCGTTTCGCACCGTTCTGTATCAAGGAAGTTGATAGGTGTGGCGGTGGTAGTCTACACGTGTGGGGGGAATTTCAGTTTTTTTGTAAAACGGAGCTGTTAATCTTGCAAGAGAGTATCAATGCCAGACAATACAAGGACCAGGTTTTACGTCCCTATCCCTTATAAGCAGCGGCATCTTCCACACGGCGCATTCTAAAAAGACAATGCAAGGCCACACACCGCAAGGACCGTTATGGAATGGCCAGCCAATTCTCCGGATTTAAATCCAATTGAAAACGTTTTTTCCATCATGTTTCAAAAGTTAAATGTTCTTTTGAAATATTTTTTTTCATTCATTCAAATAAGTTTAAGGTCTTTACAGGAAAAAGCCATGTGTAAACTTTCTTTTGCGGTTGACGGTATGTTTAAAATTGAAAATAAGGCGACCAGACCAGAACGTAGCTAACTGCACGGTGCGTATACGGTGTGTATACAGATCACTTATATCGTGTTTAAGTAGGTTTATGACATCTTTATACGCGATAGATTTCATTCATAAACTTACGTCGTCAAAATAGAGAACGATCTTTCTTTTCTTTCTCTCAATTTCTTGCTCGACTTGGCGATATCTTGGTAGGTAATGTTACTGCTTTGTTCGAACCCTGACGGTAGACTCCCTTCCGCAATTGTCATGATTTTCTCGGAAAAACTATTTTGTTTTTGGCTTCCAACTGGTTTTGCTCAACAAACGTCTATTACCACATCAAAATAATGCTCTCGACAATCCATAGGAAATTAGTATTGTGGCATTTATGGGTCAATTTAATACGCAAATGCACTAAATTTCCTAAACAAAGACCCGCGGACCATAAATTCATGTAAGACGCTAGAAAATGAAATTTAATGTACTGCAATATTTCATGGTTTTTCAATAATTGTTTCTAAGACATACAATCTGATTTGTGTCACTGAAAAGCTCTGTAAAACAAAGGAGGGGCAACAATAGTTAAGTTTACATTAAAGAAATAATTGAAATTAGCTGTGTTTTAACAACTCAAATATCATAGTCACCACCTCGTGTTTCTGTAAATTTGTATATTCCATTCAGAGTCTGTAGTGTTTCTTTCAATGCTGTCTGTTGTCCTGAATGCAGGTGCTACTGAATCTTACGTTATGTAGTAAGTGGAAATATACAATCAAAAACGTTATTCTGACAATAGAAACTGGTATTTGTTTCAATAATATTGATTAATATGTCTTCAGGTAAACTTACCAGAATGAGCAATACATTCAATGAATGAATAAATAGTGTTTCATGATTGCCTTAATAAGGTTTGTCGTTCCCTGCCTAGAATATAAGATGTCAGGATGATGCGACTGAATAAGGTGTCGTATTAGGTACTTAAGACATAACTTCATATTGCGGCATGACTTTGCTTCAAAAGAACACTGCCTCAAGTGGGATGACATTTTGAAAGAGTATTAACCTCGCACTAGTCGACCCCAACCCTTAACCAACAACACTAAAGTCAGACATTTTTTTTACTAACTTTCCACCTACATAACATACCTGGACGAGTGCGGATCCTTGTCCAGTGGCGGTTAAACTGACGGGCAAGGTAGCGTTGGTTGAGCTGGGCCACTGGCCATCAAGAACCTTGCAATATAAATGTCATCAAACTGGCTACAAATCGTGGTTTATGAGTACTAGGCACTTTTAAGACGTTTTGTGTCTGTAGATATAATTAGACGAATAAAATAATACATTTAACAGTAATGTGTCATTTGGTGTAAATCTTAAGTTTCGAAAAATAAATCAGCAAAGTAGTATATACTAGTAAATATAAGCACATGTGATTTAAAGAAGCGAAAAACAATCACTCATATTTCATTTTGCGTTATCTTATGTTATTAATGATATGAAAAAATCACCTCCTGTTAAAATACCAAATCTTTACATATAGTTAATGTCGTTGCAGAAGACTGTACATACAAAATCCATTCCTACAAAAAGCGACCTGGACACAGCTGCAAGAGCTGGCAATTTCTTTGATCACAAAAATAACTTTGTTGAACCTAAATGGCATAAGGTTCAAAACGGTGCCTCCGATTCAATGTCTGTCTGTGAATATACTGTTCTTTAGTTGTGTAAACTCAGTCCTAGTTGACCTTGTGATGATCCAGTTTTAGGATAATTTGTAATTTTCATATGTATTTGATATAATGTTCTCGGTTACATTATTGCTGTTTTGTCATATGTTGAGATTTCTAGTATAATCTGTAAGAGAAGATTTGTTTTATTTAGGCATTTTGTTGTTTTAGGTAGTGGTAGTTAAGATATCGTAATCAGTATATATATTTTTGCAAACAATAAATAGCCGATAACCTATACCTTATCTTTTCTTCAAAGGGCTAAAACTGAACGTTTTTAGCATCATCATTCTTTCGTACCGATTTACAAGTGGAAATCCCTTCCTTTCGAACTTCGCCTTTGGTAAACTTGGCTCTTTAATAATGAATGAGTTGGAACTAAATTAATGTTTAGGTAGAGTTACAATCAGAAAGGTCCGAAAAATTGGCGTAGTAAGGACTGTCGTATTGGCAATATAGCACCTGAAATAAGTTTCTGACAGAAATAGATATACTAGCTAAGAGGAAGCTGCAGTATTGGTAGAGTGGGGGCTGTAAATTGGGTAGTGTATAGTCTGTTTAATTTGACGATTATAGACTTCATGTTTGTAGAGTAGGGCCTGTAAATTAAGTAGGGTATGGTCTGTACCATTTGTAGGTTAAAGATTATCATATTGATATAGTAGGAGCTGTACTTGTGGCTGACTTGGAGCTGCAAATATAGGAAAAACTAGAGGAAGTGCCTAGTAAATAAATAGATAATGGTTTAGTAGGGATTTCACTATTGTTTGAATAGGGACTATAATATTGCTGGAGTAGGAAAAAAGAATAAGTTTCAACTGTCGTGTAGAAAATTGTGTATTAGTCGTGCATGGGATAATATTATGGCAGAATATATTTTAAGGGAGGTGGCATTTTGATCAAGTATAACCTATAAAATGATGTCTTATAAGAAAGTCGTTTAGCTGTTTTAGTATAAGTTGAATTTGTTATGTCGTGCGGAACGTGTAAGTATATGCTATCCTGAATCAATGGTCTAGAAAAGCATTAAATAGTGCTGCATAGGCTGTCAGAGCAAGAAGTAAAAAGACATAACTATAATTTAGTAAGTAATTATTTTAGCCAATATCATTTGTTCTTGTTTTTTACTTTGTCCATTTTACTTTATGCTTATAAAGGAACCACCTTTTGAGTAAAGATAAAGCAATCAGGTGGAATGTAATCTAATGGCAACTGATTAAAGTAATTGACTGTCATTGCAAAGTAGTGATTATTAAAAATATCTGACCTCAATATTAATCACACTAACCAAGCCTTTTCTAAGCAAAACAATATTTTTTAAGTTTGGTGACTGATTTCGGTATATTACGTAAACTTTTGGGAACATTTCTTTATTTACGGCCCTTTTTTGCAAATGCTAATTGTTGATCTAACATCATGCATTCTTATCTTTTAATAATGTATATAAATAACAAGTGAGACAAAAGGATTATTGATAGTTTTGGTGAAAACCTTAACCTTTTGTTACAGTCTATTGGGAAAGTTCTTTCAACTTATATATATTTTTATTTATCACTTTCGACTACCCACTTCCATGGAAGAATCAGTACCCAGGTAATACCAACATTAATATATTTCAGGGTAAATTATTGTAAGCGAGACTCTGGCGATCTCGATATCATTTATTCTTGTGAAATTTACTTAGATTCTTTTCATTACATTAGATTTTAAACGGCAAATTTTGATATTTATTGGCTTTGTGGCTGTTGTCGTGATCATTTTTTTTATATTTTGCTAATGCCTTTGTATCGTAAAAGAAAGCAAAGATGTTGATACGGAAATTATAAGCAGCAAACAAAACTGTTTCATGAAAATTTCATCGAACTGCCACGCTGTAAACAGCAAAATCCAAAATGACGAGTGTGTGTTTGTTTTGAAACTCAGCGCCTAGAAATGCTTGAAAAGCACACTGGTGCTCATATATTTATTGTGCTATTTAAAAATGAGTTGTACAAATCTTTGATGACGTTAGAACAGTAAATTTAGAATTTAAATTAGATATCCGTTCCGTAATCGAGTTACAAGATTTGCACCATTTTATTAGAGATAACGTACTGTTCTGGGCATTGCTGGGCCATACTTCGGCAGTATATTGTACCTTTGGATTAGATCTGTCATCGAGTTTTTCAAAATAAGGCACATGAATATGGTGAATGTTCTGTCTAATAAGATTGCTTAAAAAAGTTGTATGACACTTAGTTTAATATCATGTATTGTATGTATTTGATGTATTGAATTAGATTGGAGGCGAATCGTGTGAAAAGAACAAGTTGTAATAGTTTTATTGGTTTAATTGTTATCGAAGTTATTGAATACATTCATACAAGGTAAATACTTTTGTTAATATTGCTTACTGTAAATAATCTGTTAAAATGAACGATCCAGTATATGTATCTGCATGTGTTGTCATTTTTATAGTATGTGTACTAAAACGCTTTTCTTTTTACTGATTAGCACTGTATGTGTATACAAGACGTAGATCATGAAATCGTGGTATAATGCCTGAATAAATTTAACGGATACTGAGAAATAAACTTTCATTTCGTGAATTGATTAAACTCGTTTTGTGCAATTTTAACATGATCAGTATAAGTTATTGTATTTGTTGTTGTTGTTATTGCTGGTGTTATCATGTGTTGTTGTTGTTGTTGTTGTTTAAATGTGTATGTCAGCTCAAAAATCGATTTTTATCATATTTTGATTCATATGTGTGCTATAAATACAAAATCGTTTAGGGTGATCTTTATAACACTGTTGGTTTTCTTTTCAATGTTTCACAATTTAGATGCACCTACATGTTCACATATTATTAATATGATTTTAGTTTATCAAACATAAAAACTTACTGACTCCTGGTTGGTTGACAGGTGTGTAGAATGCTTACTTTGTTGTGAGATGAACCTAAACGAGAAAGGTATTGTTATATGGGGTCAATGAGATAAACTCTAACATTGGAGATGTGGGCACATCTTTTCTTCTGTAAGTTTTGAACGTCGTATCTTTCAACAAGACTCATATAACACGTGGCGTAGGCGGTTAAGGACTTTACAGCAAGACGTCCTAGGGTCAAGGATAAAACGAAAGCCATTTATTTATTTATTTATCTATCTATCTATCTATCTATCTATCTATCTATCTATCTATCTATCTATCTATCTATCTATCTATTTATTTATTTACATTTCCATCGCCTTAATTTATCGGCAAATTAGTTTCTGTATGTTAAAACTACAATTAAAATTGTTATGGAGAAGATAAAGAAATGTGTGTGCCAGCATTATATCGGCTTCAATGTAGCCATTGATAAAAAAGTTATTTTTGTTTTTGTGTGAATTAAATGTATGTGTGTGTGTGGGGGGGGTGGTCGGCTCGGACTGGGCTTTCTGCGGGAAAGGGTCCCTGGTAATGACAGTTCACGGATTTTTTAAAAGGTTTCGCTATGCTTTTTATTTGACAAACTACGGCGTGCTTTGATTATATCAATGCAGCAGCCTACAGCAAAGTATATAGCGGACAACAACAAACATCACAGTAGCATGCAATAACTAATATGGCAATAATAATGATAGCATTATACTATCTTCAATATAGTCATTGATAAAACAAGTGATTTTTGTATGAATTCAATTGGTGTTGGGGTTTTGTTTGGCAGGGCCTTCTACAGGAAATGGTCTTTGGCAATAATAAAACAGCTCACGGCTTTTTGAAAAGGTTTGGCTGGTCTTTATTCAAATACACTACCGCGTGCTTTGATTGTATGCTACAACAAAGTATATAGCGGAAAAAACAGACATAATAGTGGCAGGCAATAACGACTCCATCCATAACATTCATCCAAATTATTGTTTAATTATGGCTTTGATAACGCATCAGAATATTGAGAGAATGGCATTTTAGAGACAAGAATTTTTGCGATGGTAAAACAGTTGTTCACAAAGGTTACGGAACCCCACATAAAGAAAGGTTGTAACTAATAATAAGAGTATATAAAATATTTATTTGCACATTAAGTGTTGCGTAAGCGTCCTTTTTGTGCTACATGATGCAATATCATCGCAGTATTTAAGTTCTGTAAACCGTTCTTTATAGTATGCTTCTGACGTGTTTTAAAGTGGACATGAGGTATTTTGCGTGTCAGTTCATATATTGTATAAATATATATTGTAATTGGTGAAGGCCAGCAGTGATTAAAATGACGAAAAATGAACCTTAATTGGGTAAGCGTAACTATTGAGGTAAGTTTCAAAATAAGACACCAATGTAATCTGTATCAATCTAAGAAACGTGGTATGCTTTCGCGCATTTATTTCTGTTTGGCATCCTTTTAAGATGCTGCTGATAAGCGTTCGAATTTTGAGCCGCGGACATTGGATCCGTTCTTCTAGGAAAGTCTCCAAGAGTAACCTGGTGGACGCACCGAAAGAGCAGATGACGGTTTTTTGTCAAATGTACCAATAATTTTTGATAATATTCAAGTCCTGTGATCGATCAATTCAATCCAGATGAAAGGTTGTTTAATTCCCCTAAGTGGCAACGTGAGGTGTATGTTCAAGACTATTAACAATTAAATCAAGGCAGAAGGCACCAGCGTTTTAGCAAACATAGACATCCAGAATGCCATATAACAGACCTGTACTATTGTTAAACTTGTAACGCGTTTAAAATCATGTGATTAAGCAATGTTAATAAACAATCTGATACTCTTAATTATTTGATATATATTATTAAACTCGTCTAGAGGCGGCTGGCTATAATACACTGACTTGATCAATCCTGGAACTAAATAGCAATTTGTGTTAGATCTTTAATGTGTGTACTGATCAGAGTATCCAATCTAGTCGTGTATTAATCAACAAACTTCATTTTTCAATTTAAATAGACTAGACGATAACTCCTTTCAAACATCAGACAGCAGAGGACAACGATTTATAAATGTGTATTATAAACTTTTCCTTTTCTAGACCTTCTATGTTTTAAGGAAACGAACAAAGACGGAGACTGCAAAAAAGGAAAAGCAAACGAACTGCTAAATGGAAGAGAATACGACATTTTCATAGGATGTGGTTAATTAACTTGCTCTCGCCAAACACAAGGCATGGTACTGAACCCAAAAGTGCCAGAAAAATATACTTTCTGTGTAAATACTCTTGTATAGATAAACTAACAAAGATAATATGTTTTTAAAGCACGTTGGTTTCGTTTCAGTAATATAATTTATATAATACAAATATAAGGTTAGCTTCATGATTGTTCGAACAAGGCGAATTTCGAAATTTGCTTATAATGTACTAAAACTGCCTCTGCAGATGAACGCGTAATTAATTCAGAATGTGTGCAGCCTATTTCACTACGGAAAACGTCACCTGGTACAGGTGACTCCTTCTTCCACACCCCATTCTCGCATGTTTCTTTTCTGTAGGCTGAGCAATCACAAAAGAGCAAAAGGTCAAATCACCTCCAACAGACTTATAACGGGATTTGTACTAAAATGAAAACGCATAAGGTTCAGCCTTTATGCCTGCGACGGAAAAGCTGAAACTATTTTCACGCTATGCTTTCGCTTCCGCTTCTGTACAAACTACGCATTCGCCAAAAGAATCAAATGGTCAAAAATTGCGATAAATGCCTATTGTAAAATCTAATAGGATTACAATGAGAAAAGAAAGCCAAAGAAAAACAAGCAAATTTAGTCAAATTTACAGCGTTTTATTTATTTATCTTTTTTATTTATTTATTTATTCTTTCTTTCTTTATTTATTTATTGTTGATGTTTAAGTCTGTATTATTGAATTCGAATGGCTAGTAATATTCAATAATCTAAGAAACAAAACTATCAAACAGGTTCGTCACTTGTATTCAAATAAGCTATACAAAAACAAAGAAATAAAACTTTAATTGAATAAAACACATTTCACCCAATTTGAGTCCGCAATTTTACTCATCTGAGTATTTACTCATCTGAGTATTTTAAGGTATTTTAAAGATAAAGACCTCATGACATTCGAACCACTATCAATAAATATTTTGTTCTTTTAGCAAAGAGTAGACCCACATCAGTATTCTAATAAAAAGGCAACAATAAGCGTTGCAATTTGCGCGGTCATTTTGCCAATTTCTTTACTCATAATTGAAGAGTACTATTTTCTAGACACGCTTTTTATTGGGCCAAGAAATTACACATTGAATTATTCCAATGACAATATGATGCAAAGTGGTATCTGTGAACGTGGGTTACCGACTATTTAATCATGAATACTTGCTGCAATTTCTGTGACAGTTAAATGTTAAATAACCTTACAACCATTCATGGACGAGCACATCATCACATGCATGACAGACCGCACAGAACGTGTGGCGTAAATACACCACAATTAAACTATTACTTTAATACCACTGACTGCCTCAGATAATGTATAGTTCATTTATTCAGATCTTCAAGAGCCATATTTGAAATGTAGCGTTTAGGAAAAGGACATAACATTTACATTGTCAATATGATAATAAACAAAATACAAAATCGCGTTTACATTTTGTCACTGAGTAGGTCGGTTACATCCACTATAAGCTAATCCATGAACACTGTGACGTAGCAACCGCGTGCTCTTCTTCACGAACGATAGTGTCACCGCGAATGTTGTGTTTTTTTTTAGCTGATACTCAAATCATTAGACAGACACCCGCGCACCCGCATACACCTGCGCACCCATACACACCCGCACACACATACACACCCGTACACACCCGCGCACCCGCACACTCTCGCGCACCCATACACACCCGCACACACATGCAAACACACACACAGTGCATGCAGACCGATGCAGGGTTCAAGTGCTTCGGTCTGTTTTGGAATGTGATAATTCACTGTTAATAAGTAATATTTATAGACTTGTCAAATCGAAAAACTGTCCAACATCGTTAGATATTGACGGATTTGGCCAATTAAATAAAACACGTCCACTTAAAGTCTATATGCGTTATGGGCAAATGGTAGGACATGCTTTGTTGTTGCTGCTGTTGACTTTGTTGTGTCTGACCACTGAGCACTCATCCCAATCAACATATTTCTATCACAAACATTAAATGAAATAATAAACATATTCTGGACCTTGTTTGTGTCTATAAACAAACATCGATTCCTTCCAGTGTCAATTGTTTCCAGGCACATTTTAGTTCTAAGTCGTCTGTTACACGCTTTTTTACGCATTTTGATATAACTCGTTCTGGCTTTGTGTATTCTGATAAACATTTTCTGGATCCAGTTTTGGGACGTGTTGAATACTTGCTAGAATCACGTCATGGCACAAGAGGTATTGACCCTGAAATATAGACATGTATACGATTGTTTGTTGTTGTTTTTCTGTCATAGCTGTTAACACAAACACTTAACAACCGGATTTTTTTATGTACCTGAATTGAAAAATAGACTTTGAACATAATAGTAGAATGGTACATAAAGGAAAGCTGTATAATTTAAGACTTTATTTTATATTTACTTTTGAAAAAGTAATATAAGTTATAGCACATCAATGTTCAAGAAAAATAGTTTGCAAATATGTATATTATGCATGTTTTATCCGATAAGTCAGAATATGTTTTTCTTGTAGAGCACGACTGGCATTTTTTTATTCTGGTAACTTCAATACTTGTATGGTGGACAAGACCCTATTTTTACAGTATTACCCCGACCGGGACGGACATTATGTCACTTTTTGAGAGGCTACATGTCGTCAACTCTAACCGCTCTTCCTGTGCGAGGTTATTATATGCGTCGTGAAAATAAACAAATTCAAGCAGAGGTCTATTACATACAAACGATGGAATGATGCTTTTTCTGCGGGCTTTGAACGATTTAACAGTCTCCACGAAACAGACATGACCGTCGTCGACATGTATTCGCTGTAGTTCGTTTAGCAGTGCACAAAACATTCCAGACTGTTGACTGCCATCTCTGAAAAGACCGAGGTATTGCTTAATTAGTAAAGAAACCTTTCTTTCAACATGTGCATGTACATACTTATTTATCGTAGTTCTCTAGTGCGCGCGTTTTCTGTACGACAAAGATAATTTTAAAGATACTGAAAATTATAACGAGTGAAACTTTTAACATCGCCTGTACACGTAAATTGTACATGTTTTTAACTAGCAGACTTTTTTATAATTGTTGTTTTTTGTGTTTTTTTCTTTTTTTCATTTAAATATACACCACTAAGTTGCGATTATCATGACGTTTATATAGTATTTATATATAATTTCCTAACTGCATATGAGTATCTGGGAAAATTTACCGCCACACTGCAGGGCATATAAGATATCTCTGCACATCATAATTATTCTCCTACCTCTTTGGAACTCGCGATAGGTACTGTAAAGTTTGTGGTGTCAGTTAACTTTTGGCCTCTGACGATTTAGTTAATGTTGATATATTGACATAATGGCATATATATTATTAATAAAATACATACAGCAGCTTAAATATGTGTTTATTTTGCCGATGTTTCTTTCTTTAAGAATGTTTTGTCAACAAGGAACCAAATTGCGTTTGAGATATTGTTTCTTCCTAGATGGTAAATTTGAAAACTTTTTAACAATGTTCTGATTTAAATTTAATTTAATAATCAATTGCTACCTGCAGAAAACGAGGAGCGGACTTCTTTCTGTTGGTGGGTAAATATTCAAGACTTTCCTCAGACCGTTAACCATCTCAGAAACGTTCTGATTTGTGGCTTCAGAGGAGGGCCAAAAGTTGCATTCTAACACTGTGAGTGTATGATGGTCAGCCTCCTGGAAAAGAAATAATGTACTTTTGACTATCTGGAAGCTTTTGTAAATAATTGACTGTTTTAAAATTGCCAGTGTCTTTTCTGCTCTCCGAAGGCATGCAAAGTCTTTCAATTAATCGAGTTGTAAAGTTCTAAAATGGCAGTTCAAAAGTGAAATTTAATATTCACTTTTCCGTATGTTCAGGGAACCTTACTCTAGCTATTAGAACTAGATTCTTACCTTGTTTGTAGGAATTTGGTGTATAGTTACTGCAGAAAACTTAAGATTTTTCCCATTTTAAACTTTTGGAAACACTAGAGATTTGAAGCATGATTGAGATTAGAATATTAATTGAAATTAGAATTAATTTTAAAAGCTTGAGTGCTTTTTTTTAACAAACAAGAACATTAAAAATAATATTAGTTATATTTCTTTATATAAAGTATATCAAAAAACCTTCCCACAACGGAGATAATTAAAACATTTACTTCGTTTCAAAATTTTAAAGTAAGAGACTAAAAGTATAAAAACTGCACATTGAACATACAATATGGTTCATCATAATACATCAGAAATATATTTCCTTGCTGTATGTATTTACAATCGTGTCAATTAAGTTTACTTTTCAGTGTCCATTTCGTTAAGCAAAGACTTAACTCACTTGTATATGTGAGTAATAATAAGTTCGTGTTATGATTTTAGAACTGTTGTGGACACTATGGAGAGTTGAAAAATAAAAAAACAGTAGTTTACATCATAAAATAAATATTGGTTAGTAATTATGTTTAATGTATTTATATAAATGATCACGAAAATACTGAAAATGTTAAATATTTACTTTATTCACATCAAAGCATTTTTCGGTCAAGATGTCACTAGGCTCTTCATTAACCATTGAGACCTCTATATGCTGAAACTTGCCGCATATATTTCCTCCAAACAAAGGTTTCTAAAATAAAGGTATGATTGCACGTGATATACAAGATATACAAATCCACAACATTATTGAGATTTAAAATCTAATATATTCATCATGTGTAAATGACAGTAAAAATAACTAAAGATTGCACTAACTTGTCTTCAAAATAAAACAAAAAAACATCACTATAAATCCGACCATTTTGTAATTTATTATAAACTGTGTGCGAATGTGCAAATTAAAATGAAAAAAGGTTAACAAATTAACAAAAAGATTAACATTTAAACAAGTCATCGGTGGTGATATTTAATCCATGTTTAGATACGTACAATTGGAAGTACATCATGCAAATTTTGACTGTAATAAAGTAACATTAGCTAAAAACTATTTTATTTACAATATATAACGTGTAAAGGATTAAATGCCGAACCTTGGAATCTGGTATAACTACAGCGGTGTTGACATTGTGATCCAGAACATACGTCCATAACTCCAAGGGTTTTATCATATTTGGCATTCCGCAGATAATAAACGTCTCCTTGTCACAGAAGTTCTAGAAAAAAAAGATTTCTTCAACTGGCATTAAAAAGTATACATGCAGGGCACACGATTTATTGCATTTTGTATTGTGTTGAATATTCCTGGGGAACTTGTTTGACATGCGATATGTCAACATTCTGTTTTCTTATTTGATATATATATATATATATATATATACAGGGTGATCCAAAATATCTGATACCATTTTGAACTTGTTTAACTTTGTCAATTTTGGGGGTATAATTTGATATGTAATTCAACATTAATATACAGGCTTTAAAGTTTTTATTGGTATCAAAATTATACCATTAAAAACAGATACATGTACATAGCACTAACTTATTTATTCACATGATATGTTCAATGTGACGTCCATTTTGCTCAATAATGACGTTCATTCATCTGCGGAAATTGCCAATGACGTTGTTGCACATTTTCGGCGTGATCGCTCACATTTCCCTTCTTATTGCTGCTTTCAGGTCGTCAAGGGTTTTTGGCCTTGGGGTGTAAACTTTTTCTTTTAAATATCCCCATAAAAAGAAGTCTAATGGACTCAGATCCGATTCTGTCTGTCTTGAACGAAATGAGCTTGTCCCCGAATGTTGCATGCAGCCAATCTAGAACATGTCTGGCAGTATGGGGAGTTGCCCCATCCTGCTGGAACCAAATATTGTCAATGTCAATGTTTCTTCTTTGTAACGCAGGTAAGAATTTACATTACAGTATGTTAAGGTATCGGTCACTATTTACTGTTTGAATACTACCGCCACTTTCAAAGAAAAATGGGCCGATAACACCAGTGGAGCTTAATGCTGCCCACACAGTCACCTTTTTATCATGAAGCGGGGTTTCCAAATGAAAAGTTGGCTTCTCACTTGCCCACACTCTGCAGTTCTGTCTATTAACTGGCCCATTTAAATGGAAATGTGACTCATCAGAAAACCACACACTATCAAATACCCCAGAACGACTAACAGCCCATCGCGCAAATTCAAGTCTATACATCACATCACTTTCTTTCAAATGCTGCATAACTGACAATGTATACGGAAACAATTTTAGTTCAAAACGCAATGTTCTATACACACTTCCATAACTTGATTTATTTGTAACATCACTAAGAACCTGTCTTACTGATCTCTGTGGTGTTTGTTCAATAATTTTCTGCCCATCGGCAATATTTTCTATACTTCTGTTTGTACGCGACCTGCCGGTGTTGTTATGTCGGCCGTCTTGAACTGATCCAGTCTGTTGAAATCTCTTTACCAGTCTCAATACTTGCAGCTTTGACATTTTTTCATCGTTCGGGTACCGTTTATGCATTGTCTGTATGACAGTTACTGGTGAACGGGTTTTAAAATAAAGCTGAACAGCTTCTGCAGCCTTCTGACTAGACGCCGCCATTTTGAATAAACAACGTAAGTTAAAATGACGTCATCAACGTCGCACGACGTCAACGTTTTCCCGAAGTTTTTGTATGCAATAAAACTATGAAGCCTACTGAATTTAATATTTTTTAAAATAAGAAAAATATTTTGTAAATGAAAAAGTTATACAAATTTAAAATGGTATCAGATATTTTGGATAACCCTGTATATATATATATATATATATATATATATATATATATATATATATATATATATATATATATATATATATATATATATATATATATATATATATATATATCATGATTATACAAATTTATGCAACACCGAGAAATTGATATGATTGAATGAAATGTTTTATTACCTGCAGATAGATCGGCTCAAACTCTTTGCAACTTTCACTTCTGTCATTACCTGGAAAAGATTGATGACTTGGGAATTTCCATAATTTTATCATACAGGGCTTTTCAAAAAATATGTAACACTTTCAAAGCAATGTTGTGTAAATTGAAAGAATCAAACTGACCTCATATCATACCTCATTTTAAAATGTCAGACAGTATAGTTTTCTTATTACTTATCACTGGAAAAGATTAACGTCATGACGTCATTGATGACGTTTCAAACATTTTATGTTTGCAGTATATCGCTGTCCAGAGTACAATGTCAGAAAATTTTAATGTAGTTTTATAAAAGAAAAAACAGCAGTTTTTGTGATGAGAAATATGAACAACGGTATCCAAAGTAAAAGACAATCAGCAAAATTTAAGTTGATTTCACGGGGTTCGGAACTTGATCATTGGCGGAATAACCAGAGGTGTTCCCAGGCAGTGGGTCACTCAGAAAATGTTATGGAGATTTAAATCGTTGCCAAAGAAACATATCAAAGATCGATAAGAAGGATGTCGTATGATTGAACCAATGAATGTACTGTTTCAAGTGTTCCCACAACTGTACGGTATGGTCAGTATCTCACGCCATATTATATTCCTACACTTCAACATTTGAAAGAAAAATATTGCAGAAATACTGGATTTTATGACACGGATGACGGATGTCATAAACATTAAATGGTTAAGTAAGGAATCTTACTTTTGCTTGGAACTTCAGTTAAATAAACAGAATATTCGCTTGTTGTCAACTTTAAAACCAGTCATTTTAGTTGATTTACCAATGATGCAAAAGTTACTGTGAAGGCACATTTGAATGTGAATGGTGTAATTGGACCTTACTTCTTTGAATACAGTAACGGTGATACTGCAACAGTGAACGGTACCTACAGCACTGAAGCAAACGTTTTTGCCAGCACTTCGACGAAAAGGTATTGAAATTGAAGAATGTGGTTTCAGCAGGATCCCATGAAGTTTTGGAATAATTTGGAACAAGGTTTGAATCAAGAGTGACAGAGATACCATGGCCAACTCATTTGCCGGAGCTTTGCCCATTGGTTTTTTTTCTGTGGGGTTTCCTCAAAGACATTGAGTACACAGTCTAGCCTAAGTATACGGAGGTTCTAACGGCATCAATTTCTTATGAAATGAAACTGATAACAACCCAAACCTATAGGACGGTGATAACCAATTTGATGAAGAAAATGCATGCGGTGCGACGTCATAATGAACGTCAAAACACCTGCAGATGTAAAAAGATGTGTTTTAAAGGTGCCGGCCGCCTTTTTATTTTATAAAACGTAACATACAGTACACGTTATAAGACTGTATATATACCTATTACATGGTAAAAATTGTTTGTTTTTTCTTTATCTAGAATAAACTTAATAAGGTTTAAAATTGTCATGTATATATGCAAACCCACATAAGCGAAACATAAGCATGATTCAGAAGTACATATCAACCATTGGAGGTTCATATTTGTGTAGTTGCTAAACGTGGCCAGGTTTGTCTTGAGTGACGCTAAACGGGTTTATTTTTTTAATTCTCTATTTACGAAATACTATTAGTTTTTCTGTTGTGGATGTACTTTCATATACGATATTTAGAATATTATTATTTGAATTGTTGAGAGTTAATTTAAATAAACAATCCCATCCAATAGTTCTCGTTTACTATAACTTTATGTTAAAGTTTGCATTGTTCTTACTTTTAAAAAAGTAAGGAATATTACTTAATTGAGTATAATTGTATCAAATACCTACTAAAATCTAGCACAATAATGCCCCTCTTAAACGAAAAGAAGGATCTCGCGAATCGGCCACTAAGGCGGAAATACTAGCATGATACTAATTTAAGCAACGAAACTCACCACTGAGATTTGCGTAAACGTTGTCTTGCTCCTGATCTGGGGTTTCGAAACTGCTTTCAATCAGCTACAAAATAAAAACAGAATATAACGTACATTTTAACGTATTTTAGACTGGCGGCAAAAACTACCAGACTTCTGATCAGCTATATTCTAAAGTCACTCATTTTATGAACTGCAGCTCAATCATGGGGGTGGACGTGGCACTGCAACCGACGATAGCTAAGCGAGGAAAACTGCATTGGGATAAAAAAAGGCGGCTACGCGGTCATTTTGTTAAAAAAAATGATATATTTGGCAAGGTAAGTGCCTTCATACAATCGTTAATTTAAAGTTCACCAGTGCATTCTATGACCACATGCCAAAGGGTGCCCTCGACACTTTGTTTCAGAAACGCAGTAAATATATATTAAATGCTAAAACCCAACATGGTAGTGCTAAAGGTATCATATTTTTGGCCTTTTTACATTACCTAAACTATTTAAAACCTTTAATAACTTTTTTCTTAACTGGCCTGTTTTTGTAAAACTTACTTCACAAAATAAGTATAGCGTCCGTTTGTCAAAACTGAGAATAAGAACAAAATTCGGACACTCTGACAGAGTTCTATTTCTATCCGCTTTCCATTTTAATAGGAGTCTGGCTGATGCATGGAGCAATTAATATCTGTTCGTTATTAGGTTTTTGTTGCATGTCATTTTTTTTCATCGTCATATTGATTGGTTTTTAAATCGATAAATGTATACATTTCTCTTGTTTTCCTGCTACGTTGTGCAGCGTAGTTGTATCGACACACATTTTCAGTATTGACAAAATGTAATAAAATAATATTAAAACGATGTTTTATTAGTTTAGCAAACCGTTCAACCTAATGCGTTTTTTTCTGTGTTGGAGATTAGAAAACGTTTGAGTTTGATTCAAAGACAATACTTTTTTCATCTGATTGGCTGGATTTAAATACAAAATATAATCTGACAATCTTCAACCCTGACCGACCCTCGCACGAACCTCAAATTGAATCTGCAGTCTAAGTTTCCCCTTTGTGTCGTCTGGCTGCGTCATGAAGTTGTAATAAGCCTCATATTGGTTAGACCAAATATAGTGAGTGCCGAACAGGAATGCCTCGGCCACAGCCTCGTGAAGGTAGACGTACTGGTCCTGAAAGACAATATTTGAACTATTACATATTGTATAAGGAAAGCATTGATACAAAGCATCAAAAGGCGTCCGAATTATGTTTAAAACAATACGAATTATTATCTAGATGCACGTCAATGACGCACAACTAAGGAATAGAGAAGCTCAAGCTAGATACTTTGATAAAAAAGTGAGCTGAAAATATGTTCGAACAATTGGCATTTACATGTATACCCAAATGTTGGACTATAATTAATATTTCATTTAATTATATAATAACATATTTTTATTGAGACTGTTAAGGGAATATTGAACAAACGCCGTTCTGAAAATCCGTGGACAGCACTGCTAACAGGTGAGAATAAACTATTTAATAAGTAAATATGACAAAGTCCTATGAGCATTGCAACGTAATTTTCAGACAGATTTGGGGCAAAGGTATTCACATGCAATCCAAATGTAAACGTAATTCACGTGGTTCTAGGATGCCAAAATTGTGTATGTTATATGTGTGGTACGAAGTTGAGGTGTTTTAAAGTGTCTTACACATTATAACCGCTGAGAACACATCGGCCATATGTGGCTAGTAACCATAAAGAGCGTGAGCGCGGAGCCAACAGCAATGAGAAATAATAAAGAACACGTTTTATAATAAAACATGTACCATTATATGTCCAACACAAACCTCTTGCTGATAGAGTTATCGGTCCTAAAATACACCACCAGAGTTATCATGCAGTTAATATGCTGGATAATTAAAGATGTTTTAATACTGAGCAATTACAAAATGCTGGTACCCATTGGATAATTTGTTATTATAAAATTGTTCAAGGGGGTAATGAATAATGATAAGTGATACATGCAATAAACAAGGCATGAAATAAATAAAAACGGACCGGTTCCAAAACCAGAACATTAAGTCGTAACAATCGTCAGGGACAAAAAGATATTTGACAAATTTATGCCAGTAAATAAACGAATCATAAATAGATTACACTTATTGTTCCAATCTTTGCTATTACCCTTATGTCAACGATTTTGTTCTATAAGTATAAACTGCAATATCCCTTTTACTAGTTGATGAAAAATATCTGAGCAATCTGACACACATATTTAGTCTGCACACAGCTTAAACAGGGTATAAAGTGCTGTTTATGGGTTAACGTCGTAACAATCTCGTTAGCTAAAAACAAAAACAAACAACATTGTATCTTTGATAGATAACTTTTTCTTGGTCCGTTAATTAGTTTGATTATATTCTAATATAACCAACATACCTACACATTAATTTACATTGTGTCGACTGCAGCAAAAAAAATCGAGGTTGACGACAACGGACATTGAGGCGGGAGTCAACAGACATCTAGCAGGAAGACAATATACATCAAGTCGAAGAGCAAAGATAATATAAATCGACGAAGAAGACAAAATACATCGAGGAGAAAGACAATATACAAATATCTGAGTAGACTTATCGACTCACCACAGATCAACTAGAAGAAATTATTACTTTTGAAGGTTTATGACTGAAATGGCTTCAAACTCTTGTTAAAATGGTGAGAGGTCGGCGACTATAATTTCTTTTAGGTTGGAATGCAGAATTGTACCAAATACATTCCAGCAGCTACAAAAAAGCATAAGAATCAGAAAACTAACCTGAGTCTGCACCATGTTGATCCGCTGGTTGCGTAAGTCTTCGACTATCATCAGTGGATTTACAGAACCAGTCAGTTTCCCTTGGTAAATTAGATTGTCCATCGCAATGAAAGTTCCGGTCCTCCCGACGCCGGCGCTATATATGAATATACAGGTTAAACCATTTACTCATTTAGGGCACTTTTAGTACTACAACTAACATACAAACAAAAAGGGATTCAGTGTCAGAAACATATTTGCTTATAGACTCTAAACATTTTTAATCGTGTTGTGTTTTTATACAAAAATACCACAGAAAGGAAGAGGTTCCTAAAAAATGTTATGTATTTGTACCAGCTGAAGTAAGAAATATATATTATCTGTAAAAAACACATGCCCCACCTTTGAACGAGAAATGCTATAGACAATCGTGGTTGATTCAACAGATTCATGACATCTTTAAACTACAGACCTGCAATGGACAACGATGGGCGTGCCAGTTGTGGCGACTGAATCCACTGCTCTCCAGAACTGGACCAAACACCAAGCTGTGTCCGGAACATGTTTGTCCGGCCAAGACTTGAAATGGAACTGAGTCAAACTTTGACATTCTTCGTCTGAATAATGTTAGACAAAACAAAGCAGGCTTTGTTAGACAGTGTTTTTAACAATGAGAATAAAAACAAGATAAGAGTACTAGAGAGAAGATCCATGTCTACCTAATGATAAATACTTCTTCCGCGGCCATTGTGCCAATAGTTTAAATTGCCATCCCCAAATAAGCTCCCATCAACTTCTACCCAAAACAATTTAACTTTTTAAAATAAATGTCACCCTTCACAAAATGTTATGCCAAATTTTAGATACTCCCATTCATAGAAAAATTAGACTCATTTTTTAGGAAAAGACGTTTATCGATCTGTATTGCATTATTTATGATGCATTATTTTATTTTTATAGGAATAATTACCTAGTACAGTTGTTGATTGAATAAACATAGATCTAAGTTCGGTGATATATCGTTGCAATAAACTTCATTATTTGATACCATGATATTTTATATATGTATTTGTTTGGTAGCTTTACTTGTCTGATAATTAAGCCTACCTTATTATATTTCTTCTAAAAACGCTCACACTTAAATTTCTTTTACAAAAAAAAGAATATATATGACAAAGTCCTATCAGCATTTTAACATATATACACACAAATTAAAAGGCACAGGTTTATGGTATTCACATGGAGGCCAAATGTAATAATAAGAACAAAACTCTGATTAGGCATTTAACAAAAAATTGCTCTATCAACATATTTACAAACGTTCATGGGCTATTCGAATATGGCAGCGCCTGGGAACGTTTGCAAATATGTAGAGATATAGCAGTTGTTTGTATTAAAGGCAATTTGGTGAAAAATTTAGTATGAGCGTTTTTAGAAAAAAATATAATCACTACAGTTCCTTTTAACAATTACGTTTACCTAAAGCGACCAAATGCAATTTCATTTTAAGCATCTAACTAAGTCAATTGAACTGAAGCGGAACCATGCTGACTGCCTTTGTGATATTCAGACCGTCAAGTGGATCGAATCATTTGTCTGCGCAGGTGTTCTAGGTGTTTAACTCAGATAAATGTCCAGGGTTGTCTTCAACTAACAGTATCTGGACATCGCAAACACATACAGGGCTGTTTTTGTTTAGAAAAAACAATTAAGAAAATTGTTAACTTACTGCTGAAATTTCCAAATGGCGGACATTATAGTCTAAGTAGGTTTCTGTGCCAAGCAGTTTTACAGTTACATCTCCAAACGTCGTATCGCCTTCCTCAGGCCAATATTGAATGCATTTAACCTGAAATTATACTATCGTCAGCATATCTATCACCATAATTATTATCAAATGTATAAACTTGTTTATAAGATTGAAGCCCCAAATTTGAACAGAATTGTTTCTTACTATCACGATCGATATAAAACAAATATTCATTTTAATGTATGTATTTATTTATTTATCTACTATCACAGGGTATCCAGCAAAATCAATATCAGCGTCCATCAAGCTGAATGTGGAATACTGCTTTAAAAATGAAGAAATTGATTTTAAATTGTTCGTTCTAAAGTAGACTAGAATAGTGTCTTGGTACAAAGGAAATGCTGCTATATTAGTTTATGTACTTTTCAAAACTCTCTTCACTTGCGCATAATGCTCTTATGTAGGCTGATCTAAATGGCATAAATGATTACGTTGCAATTAAATATATACGAATATTAAAGTATAACTATAAATATATGTATATTAATATTAAAAGTGGATTTTTAAATGAACAAAGCACACATAAACCTTGACTTAAGATCCGTGGCGAGACAAGAGGAATATGGCATGTTTTCTCTTCACTACTTAACTTCTTCCCTTTTCCTCTACTTTCTCTATTCCACGACAACTTTCTATCTTCTCTCCATCTCTCTGTACTAACATATTCTCTTTCTCTCTCTCAGTCTCTCTCTCTTTCTCTCTCTCTCTCTCTCTCTCTCTCTTTTGTATCTCCCTCTGTCTGTACTCCCCTTTTGGTATCATCACATTCTATATCATCTTTTCTCTCACACATGTTGCATATGAACTTATATACTTTAGATTAATGTACTTCAACAAAACAGGTGGTTTGTATGAATTATAAAACTTGCCTTTCCAACCTCCATAACATTTGTAAGCATGACGACAATCTCTGCTCTCTGTTGCCAAATCATCAACCAGAAATCTTCCACCATGGATTTGATAGGACCTTACACACCCAAAAAAGTAACTTCATATTACCAAAATTGAACAGTAAAGATAAAAACTACAACCAGGCATATCGACTGAATACCCTTGAAGTGCCGAATTCTGTAAGAATTTAAGAGTGAGACGGTAGAGAAAACTATTTTAGAAATTCAGCCCGCAATTTATCGGTCAGATCTTACAAAATTTGCAAATGTTGCTAGATTTGACGTTAATCAATGTTCTGAATATCCAATAAAATATGCTTTAGTTAAACGCAAACCGATATTTAAGTAAAGAAAGCGTTTACCTTGGGAAGCGATGAACTTCTTTGCTTGGCCATATCCCTGTAAAACGTGGGCATAGCATGAAATTATACTTCATATGTGTTGATGATAAAATGCATTTTTAAAGCAAAAATAAGAACAAAACTAATGCTTGGCTACAGTCAAAACAAATTCAATGCAGATCTGTAGATCTGCAGATAGAACATATTACTTTATTGATTTTATTAAAATGAGCACAGTATTATCTTTGCCAGGGACTGACTGGGAAGAGTTTATCGCATAAAATGTGTTAAGTGCTAAGGATAGTAATACGACTAGTTGTAGATTGTTTCTGAACACTTTTCAATCACCCATACACGCATAAACATAAAATAATAGAGAAAGCTTCAATCAGAGTACGAATTAGTTCAATGCAGAATTACAATTTATGCATATGTTTTAGTATTTTTAAGAAAACAAATAACACTTACATCAATATATGAGGCGTTGATATAATCAGTGTCTTGGTCATCAGCACGTGTCAATATCACGCGGTTGAAATCATCTGGCAATTAGATTTAATTAATTTAAAATTACCGAAAATATACATTACTCAGTTCATAGGACATATGCCGAATAAACACAAAAACACACAATTTTGAAATGGTTCATTACACAAACAAATAATTTCTTGAATGCAAGAATGGTAAAAAATGGTAAAAATTACAGGAATGCAAATTTATATTTGAAAATATCACTCTGTATCACACGCGAACTAAAATTGTACTATGCAATGGGTCATTTTATCCAGATATAAAAATAAAATTGTAATTGTAGTGACTTGCAAGTTCCTTTTATTATTAGGAGTGTTTTATGAATGGTAGCAACAAGGAACACCACATGGTCAAGTCACTGCCGCATATGTAATTGAGACAAATAACGAACTGGAAACGACTTCCTCAAACCGCTAGTCATCGATCTCTAAATAAGCTGCACAACAAGTAACTGATATTGTTCATTTTGATCTGTGTAAGTCCGTAAACAATCAGTTACAGGTCAGGCAACTGAATTTTAAAATAGCCCTGTGATTGAAATGAAATCGACAAATTCGGATCCGGGTTCCATTTGTCGTATAAATGTCAGTACATATCGTGCAATTTTCATAGAATAGTGTCGTCTCTATTTTATTTGTCACAGTGGCTGGTTGTTTAGTATATTGATTATCAATCGATCGTTTGCGGTCACAAACTCTGTGTTCAATTGACCTTTATGCAACGACTTCCATGCAAGTTTCAAGAAACTGTTGCAAGGGATAGATTGCTAAAATGACATTTAAAAATGGTGGCTTACAATCGAGCTGTCTTATAACACTGTCGTGGAAAAGATAAATCAACTTACACGCAAACATGTCCCGATACTTGTGTTTTGGTCGGTTTTCTGAAAGGCTGCCAACCTCGTGGGGATGCAGAAGGCCGTTTTTCAAACTCTGGAACAATTGTTAAAAGAGATGATAAAACATGAAAGCAGAAGTATTATGCTTTCACTGTACTGATGGTCAGGATTATAGCAATAAATTTACTACTTCTGCTGTTGCTGCTGCCGAGGCTTATGAGGAGTATAATAATGAGGGGAAAATAAATTATAAACTTACATCAAATTCTTTGTTGAACATTTCAGAAAAGTTCTCCTTCTTCGCATGAATGTAATCCCATAACTTAAAAATGCAGATGTCGGTGGTCTGGGGAAGACTCTCTTTCTTCTGTGCTGGGGCTGATTGGTTTGCCATCATAGACTGCCCTGTGATGAAAGTCAATTAAGAGGTAAATCTAAGCAGTAAATCTACATCATTAAAAAGACATAGGTCTCTCATTTCCTAAATCAGTTATCGTTTTACAGACAAATAAGCTTGGAAAACCGAAACACCGACATCTACAAATATATATATCACACTGTCCCTAAAAGTGCTGTCTTAGACATTGGTATAGTAACTATACATTTGATGCTTGTATGACAATTTTCTCCGCTTTTATGGTTCAACTTGTTTTTCAAACCTCTGAAGCATTTTGTTGTGTCCATCGAAGCTGTTAGACAGTGAGCGTGTGAAATTTTGTGAACACACAGCTACTGGGGGTTTCATTTAAGGTGAAGTGTGTCTAGTATAAAATGATGTTTTCCTACAGTATAGCCTACACAACAGTGCTATCGGGAAATGATTTTGAATGTTTATAACTTAAATACAACCCACTGAAAAATGCTATCCAGGAGTTAATGATTAGGCATAATACGGTGTTATCTGGAATTTCTTCCAATGAGAGCTGTTTCGGCATTTTTTCAGACAGATCATTTCGTCAGCATTTGTAAATATTTAAAAGTGAGTTTACATACACATTATGGGAACGAAGAAACTGTACATAATAATAATGTTAAGTCTAAAGACTATTCTAAGATGCATGTGTATACCGTCAAAAGGTTATTTGTGAGTAATTCCGTAATAAATTTTCAAATTAAAATCCATAATTTTAACATTGCATAAGTTCTAGTCTCAGAAAAAGAAAATAAAATATAATCTTTTTCAGATTTCCGATGGCTCTACCCACATATTCTTCATTTACCTCACTAATGTTAGACATCGCAATAATGACCATCAAACGCCGATGTGACATAATATAAGTCAGTAACTTAAATAAATGTTTGTTGTTCTTGTTGTCATTATTTTATCAACAGTGTTGGAGAACATGTTGATTGCATGATCGCTGGCAACAGTTCATGATATACTAGTACCTTGCGACGGACTCATTTGATCACCGATCTCATCATTTTCACATTCAGCAGAGTTGATTCCTTTATCGCTGCTTCTTGAATTTCCTTTCCATATGGTATTTCTGAAACAAGAGAATCGTTCGTACTTTGGATTCGTTTTCAGGAAATTGGCATGTTACAGGATAACTGCAAGTGTCCACATGATTTCAGTTGTGTGCGTGTGAGACACGACTACATCTGTGTGGTAAGTTTGAAATATTAATAACATTTGAAATGGTAATGGTATTTTTTTCTATAATAAAGAAAACTGCTACCTTTTTTCTTCTAATCTCCTAAACGTTTATCAACAAATAAACAGTTTTAAATTGCAGATTTCTACGCAAGACCGGTCGTGTCATTCCCATTTTTCTGCTTGGCAAGAGCAAAGAAATTCAGTAGATACGCCTTCTTTCATAAAATATATGTAGTATAAAGACTTTGTCTGCTTATTGTGCTGGCTCAGAGCATAAATGAAGACAGGAGAGGGTTCTAATAAAAGGAACTTGTTGATGCCATATTCACTTTAACCTTGGAACAATCCATGGATTATTAGACCAGTAAACAGCTAGCAGGTCGTGTATATTTTGTGACACCTATGTTTTCTGTGAACGAATTATAATATTTTAAGTAGCACAGAAAGGTAGTAGCAGTAGTAGCAGTTGTAGTAGTAGTAGACGAAATAGCAATAGTAGTTGCAGTAGTAGTAGTAGTAGTAGTAGTAGTAGTAGTAGTAGTAGTAGTAGTAGTAGTAGTAGAAGTGCTAGTAGTAGTAGGAGTAGTAGTAGTAGTAGAAGTAGTAGTAGTAATAGTAGTAGTAGTAGTAGTAGTAGTAGTAGTAGTAGTAGTAGTAGTAGTAGTAGTAGTAGTGGTAGTAGTAGAAGTAGTAGAAGTAGTAGTAGAAGTAGTAGTAGTAGTAGTAGTAGTAGTAGTAGTAGTAGTAGTAGTAGTAGTAGTAGTAGTAGTAGTAGTAGTAATAGTAGTAGTAGTAGAAGTAGTAGTAAAAGTAGTAGAAATAGAAGTAGAAGAAGTAGTAGTAGAAGTATAGTTCTAACAAAGCTGAAACGTTAATAATTGATGTGGTCTAATAAGTTGAGACAAACTATAGTACTGTGTCCGCCGAAAGCTTTATAGTACTGCTTTGTTTGTTAATGCTTTATTGATATTGTGTGTGTTTTAAGTGATATGCAATCCTTTTACACTTACATGAAACTTTAATTATAAGAATGCACTTTCAGTTTCTAACGTAACCATTTTACTCCAAAGAGGTCAAATTACTGTCGTGATGGCATTAACGATATATACCATGTGTTTGCAGGCACTTTCTTACCATCAAACGTTTGCCACTTTAACATTCTATTTGTTTAGTTAAGTAAATAGCATCAAGACTGGCCATAGCATCATGGGATATTTTTACTCTGTAAACGTTGATATATCGTACAAGTTTCGCGAGCAAACGTGTCTTTGATTATAATAAGACAAATATTTTTATAAAACGCAAAAGAATTCGTTGATTCAATGTTCATTTTCTTAGTATATGTAATGTATTATTTGGCGAATTTATTAAAATAGAGAATCCGGAATGGGTTGCATAATCCACTACACCGCTTATCATAGTTACATTGAGATTAATTATTGTTTTGTTCCTATTAAAGAAAGATGGCGCTAATAAAAAGAATTGTATGACGTGACAACATAATTATTAAAATTAAATACAAAAATCGAAAATAAAATGAAACATAACAGTTTCTCAGTTAGAACACTGAGATCAAAGAAAATCGTTAACTGACTTCGGCGTAACATCTATACCAATCGTAATATGCTTTAAAATCTCTCATGCATTATCCCTATGTAGTAACATTGATTTAAGAGACTTCGGTGCGTGTTATGTATGTTTCTGTTTCCTAAACCAAAAGTTGATCGACTGTCCCGAAAGTCACAGGTTAACGGTCACGGATGAACTATCAATGGCATTTAATAACTATTTGGACAGTTTTGCAGTTTTATCCGTTTTACTGATTTACTGATTTTACCTCCGTCGCAGAAGAAGCAAGACGACAATAGCAATCAGCACAAGTAAGACGAGTACGGCCACGACAACCGCAATAACAGCCGTGTTGTTGGCTGGACGTTGAGGTTTCCCTTTGCCTACAATAGGAAAAGATTATTATTAAATAAAGTGGTCAATGAACGGCTCTTCTTAGCAACTCTAAGTTGTGACATTTACTTAGCGACTCTATCGCCCCTAACATTACTGAGTATGTGATTAAATAATGAACCCACAAACATAACAATGGCGGACTTACCAAGTCGCTGGACATTCAAGACTTATATACATGAAAACAGGGACATTTCGAAGATTAATTGGTACGCTTCTGTGTACAGATCTTTTCTAACAACTCCATGCTGATTTCCCGTAACATCTTAAGGTCTCTAAGAAAACACATGTATAAGGTAAATGAAAACATTTGATTGTATGGAGCTGGAAGCATCACTACAGTAATGTCAGTATCAGTTAGTAAGCAGCAAATTGAGATGAAAATGGTTTCGAGACCATAAGAAAGCTTTGGGATTCTGTGTTTTATCTAGACAACTAGAAATATGCGCAAATGATCTTCTGTTTTCTTGATCGAGAATCTCAGAAAAAGTTAAAATGACGATAATTTGCCTTTTGATTGTATGATTGAGACAAAGAGAAAATAATAAAAACATCACAAAAGTACCTCTGCTTATGTTATCGAAACAATCGTAAAAACACCCGTGTTTTTGTCATCAATCTGATCGTTCAATTAAAAATCGCCACAAAGGCGCCTCTGCTTATGTCATTTAGACAAGCAGACAAAAATGAAAACACCCCTGCTTATGCTTTTTCAACTATCAAAAGAAAACACCCGCTAAGGAGCCTGCGCATTTTTCATTAACATTTAAAATTCCTGCTAATGTTCCCTGTTTATGTCTTTGAGACAACCAAAAAGCAGAGGGCGCGAATGTAACTCACAGGTGGGTCCGATGAATCCTTCCGCACAACCAGACATACACTCGCCGTTCGTTGAGTTGCATGTCTCATTATTGTAACAGTGGCCACATTCGAGGCGGCAATTGATGCCATGATACCCGGCTGCACACTCTTCGTACAACAAGAAAAAACGGTATTTTATTCCTAGGAACATTTTTTAATGTTGTATGAAAGATTTGATTTAATATCTGTTTTACCTATGTTTAGTGTTGTTATTTAACAATCCAATACAGGCAAACGAGCCGAGATAGATTTTTAAATTAATATTAACAAACTCTCGCAATAACACTACCCATACTGGAATCAAGGTTATTGTAATTTATTTTAAAACTTGAAAGCATCAGTTTTACTGCTTGTCTGAATTAACAAAGCTTTTGCATACTCTCTAATTAACAACAAGACGTTTTCGACCTATTTATTTGACTTATCATTGCAATAGCTCTTAACGTACTCATGGTGAATTTAGCCAAATTTAGCTGAATTTAAAATGTTTGTATAAGCCTGATTATGTTGTGTAAGCACTGACGTAGATAACAATGGCAAAGGTACCTTCATCACAGCGAGGGCCTATGTATCCTGCAAAGCAATCTCCAGGACAGTTTCCTGTTGAAACATTGCAAACGGCGTTGTCCATACATTTGGCACAAGGTACTGTACATCCCGGACCATAGAAACCTGCATTGCACGCTGAAAATGGAAACATTCGAAGTTTTTTGAGAAACTACGCGTTTCTGACATATGTTAAACTAATACAATATTTTAAAACTTTCTAATACATTCTTACATTTTTATTACATTATGTTTTATAGCGTTTAAGTTTGTTAACGGTTCGAAAATGATAGCGATATTTTACAATTCTCCTCATTAAACACCTAAGGGTGACATTGTCAATCATTTGTAACACATTGCGACACATTGCTTTTCTTTTAATAACATTCAAGCGAGATATATGCAAAATATTTCGATATGTAAAGACTATGACATTACAATAGTGGGGCAGTGCTTATTCGAAAACTAGGAGAGTTGTTCTTGCAATACTTGCTACTGTTACGTCTGAGAAAAAATAGTAAAATTTAAATTAAGTTCACTTAAAAAAACAATACTCTATTCCATAACTCGTTACTAATTTCAACGGTAATTCAAATAATTATGCCATAAATTATTAAGTGAAAAGACTTGTTTTGTCTTTGAAGATGAGAACTCATATGGCCAATATTGGACATGATATTCAAAAAGAAGCATTCTGTAGAATGTTTACTTAGAATTCTATTCAGGTTATTAACTCTTAGTAAACATTAAGTCTCAATTCTATTCAATTCGTCTTCACAATAAAGGTTGTCATACAACACCGTGACGTCTGAATTGGTAGAACAGCAAATAAAATATTAATTTTATACTGTTTACATCATTTTTAGAAATATGAATAAATAGTTTAGTGTGACCGAAAATTTAAT
Organism: Sinonovacula constricta; assembly: GCA_007844125.1. Taxonomy (NCBI): domain Eukaryota; kingdom Metazoa; phylum Mollusca; class Bivalvia; order Cardiida; family Solecurtidae; genus Sinonovacula; species Sinonovacula constricta. The sequence goes on from CM017558.1 coordinate 55,486,142, forward strand.
TAAATAATTAGGACGATAATTGTGGTGTAAATATTCTCAAAAGAGGTCATTGTTTGACACATCAATGTGCGGAAGCAAATGGCGCGTATTTGCACACAACGTGCATTTTAAAATATTTTTTCTCTAGACCATTCCACTAGATACACTTATAATGTTTATGTCCGTTTGACAGGACAACAGAATCATCTTTGCGACTATAAGTATTTGTTTCAATGGGTTTCCAAGCATGTCTGGAAATCGACCAACATTTGCCTTAAGATCTCGTTGACACTTCATCCTTTGTAAGTTTATGTACACAGCAAGAATGGATTATAACAACACTAGCAATTCTTCCTTTCGAGATAGTAGCATTCTTGATGCTGGTAACATTGTTGATCCAACTTGATGTTACTGACTTGAAAAAGTATGCTGGTAACATTCTTGATCGAACTTGATCTTACTGTCTGGAAAAGTATGCTGGTAACATTCTTGATCCAACTCAATGTTACTGTCTGGAAACGTATGTTTATAACATTCTTAATCCAACTTGATCTTACTGCCTTGAAACGTATGCTGGTAACATTCTTGATCCAACTTGATGTTACTGTCTGGAAAAAGTATGCTGGTTACATTCTTGATCCAACTTGATGTTACTCTCTGGAAAAGTATGCTGGTAATATTTTTTTCCAACTTGATGTTACTGTTACTGCTTGGAAAAAGTTTGCTAAAACTGCAATAAGTGGTGTGATCGATATTGGTGACATTTTATATACACTATAACTGCAATGCGTCCTGTCCGCAAAGTCATACTTGAGCAAGCTCTAAAAACTTCCTTAAATAAAGTCACTGCCATGACATGTTTTGATAAATTCGACGTTGGTCGACGTTAATGGCTCCGATTATAGCGTGTCACACTGTGGATTGTTAATGAATTAACAAAGAAAAATATTTGTTAAATGAAAAATAAATATAAAAAAATGTTCAATATTTGTTCAAGAAAAAAATCAATAATTTTCAATATGTGTTCTGTAACAAGCGAATGACAACAATTTCCTCTTTTCGTAAGTAAAGGGACTTTACTCTACCTATTTTAAAAAGCTACCTTACGTCTCTTGTGGGTTGGTATCTGGTATATAGTTACTGCATAAAACTTAAGATTTCTCAACTTTTTAAACTTTTGAAAAACACTTTAGATTGAATCATGCGCATAAAATGTAATTTAATTGATTGAGATAAGAATATATAAAAAAAGGTTGGGCTCTTTCATTGAAAAATTGAAAATAAAATATTTCTTATATAAAGTATATGAAAATACCTTCCCACAAAGGAGATACCTATCTGAGTTGTCTGCCCAGGTAGCTTAGTATGTTAAGCACCTGACATTAAAGCAACTTTGTTGGACTGTACGAGCCAATGAAATTCATTCAATCGTAATCGTGTCATTTCACAATTTATTTTAGTTTATATGCATTTTAAGAAACAATACTCACCTCATAAATACATTTTTAGAATATAATTATATGAGCAGCAAGATGTGCGGAAGTTCTGTCAACCTTGCCAATTTTGCGCAATCCATCCCAGATATGATACGAAAACGAGATGGTAAAACAAATGATAGTAACGAATAAAGGACCTCGGACTGTTTTGTATTTTGATTCGCACAAAATTAAGCGAAGTGCTGTGAAAATAGTAAATTTTCGACAAAAATACTAAAATGCATAAACTAGTCGTGAACGTAAATCGCAATTTAAACTTCCTTAATGGAGTTTGATTTTATTATAGCCATTAAAAGGCTGAAACGTCGCTTTCTTACCATTGGAACACTGGTCTCCATGATATCCCGGTGCACACCCGTCTGAACAATTGCCAGTGAAGATGTCACATGCGGAATTGTTTCGACATTTCCCGCAAGTAGAATTGCAGTCAAGACCAAATGTACCAGGGACACATGCTTAAATATACAGGTCAATGACGAATGTGGAAATATTGAATACAAAGGCTCCACAAGGTACAATACATTGAAATGAACTAATTGCGTGATTTGTACATTGGCAAAAATCAGATACAAACTGAATAAGTTTCAGCAGAGTTATCAAGAAAATAAGAAAAGATTTAAATGTTAATGTGAAAGGCATAAATACTGGTAATGATTGCTATAGTACGACTGAATTCAATGTGATGTACCGCTTATAAAGCTGAAAAAGATAATTATCCCTTACTATACGAAGCGATAATTTTTGATATACAAAGTATAAAAATAAAATGAATTTAAATATACTGATCAATCCTTTTACACTTATAAATACGTACTTGAATTGCACATATCCCCGTGATATCCAGCATTACAAGATTTACAGATGCCTGTCACATGATTACAGGTGATATTGTCATAGCAACTGCCACATGTCATCGTACAGTTCTCTCCATACGACATATGAGGACAAGCTGAAATAGTTTATTCGTATAATGTGGATCATATGGATTAGTTCTGCTTATAGTTACACTACTCTGATTGATGCAAAAGTTCAACATGATCTAGCTTTAAGAATGTAACAACGCATACACATATAAACTACTTTGCGAAAGAATAATAATAAACACTTCACCAATAGAAATGCTTTGAGCTAATAGCTAAATATTTATTCCCTGGGATATATGTCGGTAAACGAACGTTGGTTTATTAGAAGTTTTATTATAAAGTTAGGACGTATGGATCTGTGCCTTTGAATAGAATTGTATTACCGTTGGACCGTCAAGCATGTACCGGACAATATCTTGAGCAGTTTGAAATACCATTATGGTTATGTATGTAAAATCACTGATTATGAATTGATCGTACATGCTAAAAGAACGTATTCGTATTTAAATAGATATAAGGAATTTTGGTCCTGATAGTTAGTAATCTGTACATTGGCTGTGTCAAACATTAATCAATGATTAATACATTAATCAATGACTAAATCTATTAATTTGCACGTTTTGTATAACTAGCAATGTTATTCATTTAAGTTGAACTCTAACGATTTTCAACCGGAGATGCCGTATACATCTTTAAGGTCCAAAAGAAGATACTGCATTTCTCATTAATATTCCGTGGGGTTTATTGTTTGTTATCTTATTAACATTTATTATAGAACCCCTTTGTATGACAACGTAATAGTCATTCTATCGCGTTCAATATTTTTATATTTAAATACGCAAATACGTGGGTCTCACTAATACACATTCAAAAAGGGATTTACTTTGATTGCAAAGGTTTCCAGAGTATCCAGGTCCGCACCATCTACACTGGCCGTTTCTTTGGTCGCATTGCTCGTCGTTGTAGCAATGGCCACATGTGAGTAAACAATCCTTTCCATATGTATTGTTGCCACATTCTGTTAAATAATAAACCATTGTATACAAAACAAGGTGTGGCAAACAATTTACTGAAATAACATTTTATTAACACCCCCTCCCACTTCCCTCGACCAAGTAAAAGAGTAGAGTTATGAAAACACATACATGTAAGCTTAAACATAAGCATTTAAATTAAAGTTGTGTCTGTTGACTGCTCAGGTCTAAGTTAGGGTCCCTTACTTATATATAGTATCTACTGCGATAAAGTTGAATTGATCTTGATTCATACCACTACCACCCGCCAACTCAACAAAATTTGGATCCACTATGTAATACATTACTGTGACAAAAAGATTGTTATGACCAAGCAAGTAAACTGAACAATTATCAAAAAAGAATATTTGGCAATTATCAAATTAATAACCCATATCGTACATGGAAAACTGGTGTTTTAATGCATGAGCATTAGTTATAAATATGAAAGTAAATCTTACGAAGGATTTATTCATTGTTCGTTAGTTATAATACATACACATTCAAGATGGGAAGTGATGTTGAATAAAATGATTGAAACAGGAGTAAAAATTCAAATTTACCAAACTGAAGTTTTATTATGTTATAACAATATATAAATGTATGCGCCATATCGATCACTTCGCGTTGCGCGATTAGTTGAGCATATCATTAATTAGAGAGGCTAGTGAAAAAATCCAAGAAACCAAACGATACTTGCCCATGTTACATTTGTCACCATGGTAACCTGGCAGACATCCACCTGGAGGACACTGTCCGGAAGTAGGGTCACAGGTGTTGTTATAACATTTGCAGATACCACTGCAGTTGACACCAAATGTTCCTGAATCGCATGCTTAAAGCAAATCGTAAGAACATGTTTGTTAGATTGCTTTTAAACATACAAGAAAAAGAAAACAAGACAAAGTCATGCAAGTATATTGCAACATATATTTATATTTAAAATGCTCAGAACAAAGGTAATCCGATTTTTAGAGCTCTAACCTCACAATTTCAAAAGCAGACAATGAATAGACAACAGATATGTTTGAAAAAAATTTGTCTAAATGATGACATATTTCTTAGAGCTAAATTAAATTATGACATCATTAGAAATAATGTCCACAATGTATTTGGGCAAGGGGATAAGTATTATTTTATAGGAACAACTACGTGTGTAAATTCTTGTTTGTAACAGAAATATAATGTTTCAAGCAAGGACCAAATGGCCAGATCACTTGCATGCGGAAATTTTTACGACCACCACACTTCACAGCTAACACTATTTATTCATGAATAAGAAAATATGACAAAGTCCTAAATGTATTGCAACTTATATTAAAATTTGAATTCATTCTGAATATTTCTGTCCGAGAATTTTGTACTGTTAAAACATAAATAATAGGTCAACACGTGTAACTCTTGAATTATATATATATATTTAATATATATATATATATATATATATATATATATATATATATATATATATAGATATATATATATATATATATATATATATATATATATAGATATATATATATATATATATATATATATATATATATATATATAAATATATATATATATATATATATATATATATATATTAAATATATATATATTCGAACAAGAATATAGAAAATACACGTGCTCGCTTTAAGTACTTTCAAATCAAAACTAAATACCCTGATTTTGGGACGTGCATTATTCTTATACGGATTGCATGTTTCGTCCTACCGACTGGACTACGGTGTTCTTTATTCTGAAGATCTCGCCTTGATCACTACCAATACACATAGACCCATGTGCAACCTTTCGTACCCAGATTTGCCCATTTTAACTAAAATACAACCCCTGGTCTATGTAGTGCATCTTACTTAGCATAAATTAATAACACCTCTGTCCTTTCAATGGTATATTTATCCGAAAACATAATTGTCTCTTACCCTGGTCACAGCTTTGTTCCTTCCACCCCAGTGTACATCAAGTTGCATTCCGCTTACCTTCGTCACATCTTTGTCCCTCCCACCCCGGTGTACATCCAGTTGCATTCCGCTTACCTTCGTCACATCTTTGTCCCTTCCACCCCGGTGTACATCAAGTTGCATACCTCTTACCTTCGTCACATCTTTGTCCCTTCCATCCCGGTGTACATCAAGTTGCATACCTCTTACCTTCGTCACATCTTTGTCCCTCCCACCTCAGAGTATATCAAGTTGCATACCAATTATCTTCGTCACATCTTTGCCCCTTCCACCCCGGTGTACATCAAGTTGCATACCTCTTACCTTCGTCACACCATTGTCCCTCCCACCACTATGTACATCAAGTTCCATACCGCTTACCTTCGTCACATCTTTGCCCCTTCCACCCCGGTGTACATCAAGTTGCATACCTCTTACCTTCGTCACATCTTTGTCCCTCCCAACTCAGAGTACATCAAGTTGCATACCACATGTCTTCATCACATCTTGGCCCCTTCCGCCCCGGTGTACATCAAGTTGCATACCGCTTACCTTCGTCATATCTTTGTTCCTTCCACACCAGTTTACATCAAGTTACATACCGCTTACCGTAGCCACATCCTTGTCCGTCTGCACCAGTGTACATCAAGTTGCATACCTGTTACCTTTGTCACATCTTTGCCCCTTCCACGCCAGTGTACATCAAGTTGCATACCACTTACCTTAGTCACATCTTTGTTCCTTCCACCCCAGTGTACATCAAGTTGCATACCGCTTATCTTTGTCACATCTTTGTCGCTTCCATCCTGGATTGCATAAAATTGCATACATCTTACCTTTGTCACATCTTTGTCCCTTCTAGTCCAATTTACATTAAGTTGCATACCACTTACTTTGATTACACCTTTGTCCCTGCCACCCCGATGTACAACCACCAGGACATAATCCAGAAATCTTGTTACACGGTGCTCCATCACAATGACACTGCGCACAGTCGGGTTCGAAGTGGTAGTTGTCACAGCCTGTGCAAAGAAAATTTTACTCTTATAAATTGACCTTTTTAATCGAATGACTATAACAATATCAACAGCTAGTGTTGCATAAATTTAATAAAGTTTATGATAATGTTGTGGTATCTAATTGGTTTGATTCAAACCATGTCCATATTGAAGTTCCATATATATGGAAATGTCTTGGATAATTAGAAATACACCAGTGTGCTCTATAATATCGCAGATTCTCTGTTCTGGTCTGAATAATAGATGACCTTATTTTGATGATAAAGCTCATGTTTATAATACTCGTAGAGTAGGAACGGATCCAGAAAAAAATTGTGGGGGGGTGGGGTATGACTCAAGATCCATTTAACGTTATCGAAGTAGATAGTAGATATATATAAAGTAAGGGACCCTAACTTCGACTTAAAGATCCAAAAGACAAACTTTATTTTAAAAGCTTAGTATTTTTTAACATGAATGTGTTTTCACAACTCTTCACTATTAACTGGTTGAAAAGGTAGGTTGCATCCCCCACCCCGCTGAACCTCCATTCTCCCTAGATCCATCTCTGTCGTATACTGTTTAAATATCAACTGCTTAATCAAATTGTAAATGACATCATTTATATAGCTCACCACCTTAGTTTGCTTTATAATAAGAACAAGGAAACTGAGAAGTCATCTTCTTAACCTTGAGTTAAATGAGTTTTCGCAGAGGATGTTCACTATTTATCAAGAGTGATGTTACTAGTATAAAAACACGAGTTTGCAGTTTCCCCCCCCCATGACGTAGTGGTAGAGTTGCCGATTTGTAACTCCTCTAACTGCTTAGCCTCTCACCGCGTCGGTGCGTGTCCCGTTCGGGGCAAAGGACTTAATGTAAGAAGGTCTTCCAGCTGACTTGTGGTGCACCGGTGGTTCTACTCAGACATGTGTCTGAGGTCTTCCTCCACCAAAGAGCTGGAAGTTGCTATAATGATCATAAATAGTCGCTGCAATGTTTTTCAAAAAACATAACAACACAAAAATGTCTTGGGTCTATATTTTTTAAGTGATGCAGATATTGCCGATATTTCACCCATTTGTTTTGCTTCTTTATGATGTTGTTCTTGTAGTTATTGTTCTTGTTATTGTTTTTGTTTTTCTCTGCTATTTGAGTTCTCTTATGAATCATCGGTATTCCCCTTCTAAACCGGTGTTCGGAAAACAAAGACGACCGGGTGAGGCTTTTAAAGGATAAGACCATACCTTCCCTCTCTCGACCAATCATATTGCTTGATTTCCACAGTATATATCCCAGACACTGTCCAGATAAGCCGTATAACCGCTGCTATATTTACACACGAATTGCACGTGAAGTACCTGGTTTTGTCAAGCTTTAATAGCAATAGTAGGCAAGGCACGTGACTCCTTGAAACACTTTTAACAGTGTAGCAACGATGTTTGCAATAATCGCACAATTTGCAATAAATATTGCAAATGCTGCGATTATTTGCAAAAGCTGGCGACAACGCCAACAGGATTTGCGATAATAGGGTTTGCCATAAAAAAACAACATTAAACTTACGAAAAAGGTCTATAATCTATACCAGTGTACATACATAGGTGTGTCATTAATAAAAACTTGTTAAAACTTAACCTAATGTGAGGTTAAAGGCATATTTCGTCCAAAAATGGAAAAATTTTATTTAAAATAGTTTGTGCTGGAAATAGCCAGAAACACTTTTATCGCATAAAACGGTCGAAAAACTATTGTACATTATTTTTTCTGGTTGTGAAGAGGTCTTGAGGCAAATCGACTCTCAACAGCTTTTGCAATAATTTCATTGCAAATGCTGGGATTGTTGCAAAAGCTTGCGACAAGGCCAACAACATTTGCAATAACAGTGTTTTCAATAAAATATCAAACTTTCAAAATAGGTCTATTATCTATACCATTGTTATCAAGTTAAATGAAAACTTGTTAAAACTTTACTTTTGATAAGGTTGAAGACATATTTCATGTAAAAAATTGTATATTTTTTTAACCTTTAAAAACATATTTTCTTTATTTTAATTGCACAAAAACAACTGGAAGGCATTATATAATTGCTTATTTTGTAAAAAAAAATGTTTCTCGTAAAATTCAGTTTTAACCAAATTCATTGTGAAAACAATTTCTTTGAACATTATTCACTTAAAGTAACCCCAAATAATAATTTACCTATTGAGGCAGTCTGGATGTGGATCCAATCATATCAGCTTTTGAGTTTAAAAAGTTCAAATATATTTCTACATTGACATAGACCACAAGAAACAATACTTACATGTTTTGTATAGGTTAGTATTTTTTTTAGAAAAAAGACTGGTATCAATTATTGTCCTATTTCATATTTAAAATAATATTATTGCAAATGTTGTTGAAGTTGTCGCTTCTTTTTTTAAATAAACACAGCATTTGTAACAGAATTATTATTACTTCGCATCCAGATATCTGCATTACAAAATTGCACTAAGAAATGTAATTTGGCGGTATTTGTGGTGTTTCAAGTGAATATTGCCAAGAGCAACTACTTCACCATGAATTTGGGTCAAATCAAAATTGTTTGAAAACCCCCTTTTTCTTACTTATGTCTTTGTGTTTATCAAAAGTTAGGTTTTAACATTTTTATTACGCACTTATATAAGTACTCTGATATAAATTATAGACATACATTTCAAGTTTGATATGTTATTGCAAACCCTGTTCTTGCACATGATGTTTGCGTTGTCGCCATCTTTTGCAATAATTGCAGCATTTGCAATAAAAACTTGTTTTCCCGTTTAAGCGGCATTTGTCAATTTCGGGCTGTTTACATCAGAAAATGTATGTTTAAAAAATGAAAACTTTAATATTTGGACGAAATATGTCTTTAACCTCAATAAAACTTAAGTTTAAACACTTCCTTATTAATTACACATCTGTATAAGTAAATTGATATAGATTATAGACCTTTATTTGAAATTTGCTACCAAATAAATTGTCATTTAGGGGTATTTAAGTGATGTTTCACATTGAAATTGGGTCAAATCAAATTCTCCAAAAAAGTTCATTTTTCACTAAAAAGATCATGCATAATAGTTTTCCGACCTTTTTTAAGAGATAAAAGTGTGTTTCTGGCTATTTTCATAAAAAAAAAATTGTTTGTTGTTGTTGCTTTTAAATTGAAAAAAATAATTTCGGACTATATTTGTTTTTTACCTCATTAAACTTGAGTTTAAACAATTACGCATCTATATAAGTACACTGGTATAGATTATGGACATACATTTCAAGTTTAATTTTTTAATGCAAACCCTGTTATTGCAAACGCTGTTAGTGTCGTCGCCAGCTTTTGCTATAATCGCAGCATTTGCAATATTTATTGCAAATCCTGGGAACATTGCAAAACATTTGAAAAGACATTCGTTTTCCTTAACCGAGAGGAAACGCATTGTTATGATCTCTCACATAATACTTGGAAAGATGAAGTTTAGTTGTTGATTTTTGTTTAAATATGTTTGTTGTGTTCATTTGTTGTTAACGCTGGTGATGTGTTTTGTTTGTGATGTGATACTTATACAAGTCATGGGGATATTAGTGATGATGGTGGTGGTGGAAGAGGTGTTATTAGAGATGTTGGTAGTGGAGGTGGTGATGGTGGTGTGATTGATGGTGATAGTTGTTATGATGATGTAGATTTGGTGGCCGTGGTGGTGGTAATGGTGATGTTATCGGTAGTAATGGTGGTGGTAACGTTTCTTGTAATTATGATATTGGTGATGATCGGCGTAGTGGTGGCGATGGTTGTTGCAGACGAGCTAACATTGCACGGAATAAAATCACGTTCACATCGTGCCTATTGTCCATACAAAAAAATCTCGTAATCTGATTGGACGAGGGATGGAACGCATGGTCTAAGTTGGTAATACAACTCGTGCAGTGGTTTGTGAGACATATTTAAAGCATATTTAAAGACATATCTAATAGAATGAGTGTTTCACGGACTTTGCATAATCTACCACTAGGCCAAGATATTTGCGATATCCTACGCGGAGCCTTCTGTGGCTCTAAACCAGGGTATGTAATAACATAGGTCAATCGTATTATCTCAGCATCGCAGTCTAAACCTGCCAAATGCTTTCGGAGAAAAACGACGCACGCGGCTTTTTTTTAGATTCAGAGGTAGTAGTTAATTTCAAACATTATTTTGATCAAATCCGGTAGCATGTATAAGCATTTATTATAGACTAAAGTTGAAATGCTTAATCATATAGAAATAATTGAATGTTTTCTTAAAAGGCTTTTTTCGGATGTTAGTGACTTTGGTGTAACTGTTGTCTCAATTTATACCATTTATTTGAGAAAAGGGTTTTTATTTGCAGTTGAATACCTGCCTGCTTTCAAATTTCCATTGCGTTGTACGTTTGATTTACTACGGAATAATTTTGACACTGGTTTGCATATCTGTAATCGCGTACGGAGTGAAACTAACACCGCTCAAAACAGCGCTTCTGAGCGCTGTGATTTACTTATTGCATTTTTTCTCAGAAGTGCCCTGTGCCTGTCATACTGTTTTGAACCTGTTGAATGAACGACTGGCAGTAGGTGTTTCACGTCTGTGTAGGAATAACATACATTTACATTGGCGTAATTGTTAATAAGGTTGTACATCAACTTTGAGTCTCTCTGGTGTCAAGCACAGATAGAAAACAAGAAACCTCGTGTACCGGTCAGTTCATATATGCCCGAAAGTTGCAGGTTGTTTGCACCGAACTGCTGTAATGTTGACAACATTTAAAGAGGAAAGTTAACAAAAGAATTTTCATTTAAGTTATTTTCTTCTTCCGTTTGATTACACAATATGTACTCGTGATTTGGTAAATACACCTTTCTGATCAATTTGCGAATGCACATGTAACCATTAAATGCACGGTTGTAATTTGTCAACTTTAAATGGACAATCATGCATATTCGCGGGTTTACGTAAAGGGCTTACGGTTTACAAACTAGTCGCGGAAACTATTTAAGTCCCGGATTTACATGCGTTTGTTTATATAAGATCTCAAATCGCATTGGACTGTAGGCAACATTGTCGACAATGAGTGGCAATCCAATGTTGTAATGCTGTAAAACTTACGTATAAATACTTGCACCTCACACACGACCATCAAAACGTCTGTTCTTTGGTTTCGTGGTGTATGTAGTGCAAGAGCGACATATCTGATCGGAGTGTCCCCAAAGAGAACGTCTGTGACGCCTTGATTGGCCTTGTACTCAGTAGACGTAACATTGTTGATGTACACGTACGACGAGTTGGAATTGTTGTATGGAGTGGTCTCTGATACAAACATCTTGAAGCCGTAAAGTTGTTTGTACGCTGTAAATGTCAACATTATCATTAGCTTCCACAACGTGTTTGCAAATTGTTAAGAAACTGTTTAAAAGACACTACCACCACATGTCCTTTCTTTCTTGAAAAGATCTTATTTGGTAATACTGTTCTTGACATACTGACTGATTTTACTTTAAATTTTATTTTAATATGGAATTAGCAAACTGAACCATGGTAATCCCTCTCTACAAACCAACCTTGGTCATTCCTTCCAAAGACCTTCACCTTCCCCACCCTGACCGGCGCACCCAAGTCAATCTCCCACCAGGGCCCCTTGGCCGGGTATTCGTACCCGGAACCTGCACAGCAATGACAACCATCTCCTGTGAATTTTGTTGTATTATCTACAGCCAGGTCTGCGGTCCACATGTAATTCTTGTAGTAAAGGGTGGTGGACTGGTACACCGTCTTCTGTAAGGCTATGTTTTCTGTAAGTAATAAAATACCCAGTAATTGTAATAATAATAATAATAATAATAAAAATAATAATAATAATAATTGTTATTATTATTATTATTATTATTATTATTATTATTATTATTATTATTATTATTATTATTATTAAAATGCAATTATTATTATTATTATTATTATTATTATTATTATTATTATTATTATTATTATTATTATTATCATTATTATCATTATTATTATTAAAATAAAAATGCAAAAGCTAAAAATTATGCAACATAACTAAGAAAGGTTTTGTTCTCCATACAGGGTATTTGAAAACGTGATATATTCCCGAGTTTGGTATAATGAAACATTCAAAGAATCCCAGGTCTAATTTTTAAACGTCCTGTCTTAATTTGTACCAAAGTTCGGGTAGAAAAACGATTGTCTTCACTAGCATTTTTAATACCGACCTTGTGGTTTTTGTTTAGTCCACTCATTATTTATATTTAGGGAGAGAGACAGCGAGAGACACAGACAGAGAGAACGATGAAGAGAGAGGGTGAGAGAGTGAGAGAGAGAGAGAGCGATGTATAGATGTATATGGATAATATGGATATAAATATTGATATGCTTTTTAAATTAAGAACGCAAGGAGTCGTAGTGATCTTCCTGAGAAAAGCAATCTTTGGAAAAGCTTTAAGTTTCAGTCTGAAATCAATACATCGGGGTGCAGGCAAATGTTTTGTCCGCAGAAAACAAGGACATTCTACCTCATCTTGTTCAAGTATTATTAGTTTTACAGATGAAAAGTATACGTCATTACCAACGTTTGCTTTACAATGAAGTGTATACAATGTTTAACACAAAAGTAAAACGTGCGTTAATTGAGGTCATGAGGAACCATGTCAGTTGTATATTAATAGCCAAAGGCCATTGTTATTGAAGAGCTTGTTCACTAAAGAGCTAGTTCGTTCAAACAGATCAAATGGGAACAATAAACCCATACACGTGCTGATCAGTGCGTATTTAAACCCATTATTTTCTCTCTTTTTTGTAATGTGATTTTTGTTAAGGGTTTGTCTGTTATCCTCCATCAAAAATAATGTCAGGGCAAAGTCCTAGATCCATTCATGAATTGTTTTTGTACAAACATAAAAATATTTCCTCACAAAACAAAAGCACTTGATGTAAGTTGCAGTGGATGTAGATAAATAATGTTAAAAATATAATGTTAAATGAACACATGAAATACAAATACAGTATATGTACTCACGGCGTGCCGAAATAGTATCATCAAGCAAGAAGATCGAACACATAACTGTATACAATAGATGTCCGAGAGATGACATTGCTACAAAAGAAAAAAAAACTGTAAGTTAGAATAGTTGTATCATAAAGACTATGCGCAATTGTTTCTTCGTCAAATATACTCTACAATATTTCGGACATACTAATAACAAGGCCACTATCAGCACTTTTAGTGTTTCTGATATTGGATAATGGATATTCTTAAATTCATAACATCGTCTTGAAAAAACACAATGAAATTGGTCAAAGACATTTAAAAACAAAATGTATGCGGTAATTGAGAATGAGCATTAAGGACCTCTCACCAGGTCTAACGGCAATCCAAATGAACTAATACCTTTCAAAATCACAACATAGATGAAGATAAATTTTGATTGTTCCGGTCGCAATGTATAAGAAAACAACATAAAGAAAGCTTGTACCAAGATTTAGAGGCGCTGTCAAGAGAACACTGAAGTGCCAAACAAGAGATTCCGGGTTCTAATTCTAAAAAACGAAGCATATATTATTTTATTCCATGCTGATTTTTTATATGTACAGCTCCTAAATCTTAACAATAATTTAGTTTTAAGTATTAATATTTAACAATAATAGAATATTTAAAACAGTTATGGATAAGGTAGGAAGTGTGGCGTCCATCGGTATTACTGCCTAATATATGCCGTTTTATCCCATGCTTTGTAGCACAAGATGGACCATGTGTTGGAAAAAGCATTTGTTACTTCAACAGTAACTGAAGCAAGTATCCACCCTTTGTCGCTGAAGCTTCTTAAATGTCAGCGTACTTATCCGTTGTTATGGGGAATAAATTTCCCTGCGTCCGGTTTACTCCATGCCTGCTTTACACAGATTAATCTGACTTGGACAAAAGTTTTTTAACAAAATTTTCTGTAATAGCCTGCCATACCAAGAAATCGTATCAATTGCTTTTTTACATGTAGGTATTGGAAACTCAGGAATAGCCATATTGTGCATCAATAGGTTTTACATGACCCTGTCCTACAACATGTCTTAAAAAGGTCAACTTAGCATGACAAAATTCACTTTTATCCAGGTTGATGGTTAGCTTTGCCTCACTCAATCTGTTGAGAAAAGATCGGATGATTTCCAGTTGTTCGACAAACGTCTAACAGTAGATGATGACGTCGTCGAAGTAGGCATCGCTTCCGTCAAGTCCAGAAATGACAGAGTTAATGAGTCGTTGGAACGTTACTGGTAAATTCTTCATGCCGAATGGCATAACTTTGAATTGGTACAATCCACCTGGTGCAACAAATGCAGACAATTCCTTTGCACGGTCTGTAAGAGGTACTTGCCAGAATCCTTTCAGATGGTCGAACTAAGGAACAAATTATGCTTTCCCAACTTTGTCAATACAATCATCTATCCTTAATATGGGATATGAATCCGTCTTTGTGATAATATTGATCTTCCGGTTGTCAGTGCAAAGTCTATATGTCCCATCTGGTTTGGGCACAAGAATACACGGTGAACTGTATTTGCTCTGACGAGGCTCAATAAAGTCATGTCCAGTAAGTACTTTATTTCTTATTTTAGATATTGTTGTTTTGATGGATTCATTCTGTATGGATGCTGTTTAAGAGCAGCTTTACTTTCAATGATAACATCGTGTTGGATTTTATCACTTCGTGTTGGAATGTCAGGAAACAAGTGTTGGAATTTTCGAAAAAGTTGCTTACGTCAATTAGCACGAAAAGGATTAAGTAGATGTAAGTGGAAGTCCCTATCCCTGTCCTAACGACGAGGGTATCTAAATTGTAACAGTATAATGTTTGTGTATTTAAAGGTTGAAATGGGTGTTGATGGTTTGTTAAGTTTTGCTTCTCACCACCAAGTGTGCAAACCTTTGGTTTTAATGTATGCGTGAAATGTATTTAATGCTGCCTTCAATATAATATCGTACTTTCAGGGGCAAATCCAGAAAATGTTTGTGGGGGTATGAATTAAGATCCATTCAACTTAATGGCAGTATTATCATCATGTATTTACTAATGCTGTTGACGGACAAATGTCTGCAATACTCTTATGTCACTTAAACTCACTTTCGTATTCTGTTAGGATAAAATGATATAATAATAATAATAATTGATTACAAGACATAAGGGCTTACAAGTTGTTACCTACATACAATTTGTTACATACAAAGCTGTAAAATTATTAAAAGGTGAAGTTACCTACATACAATTTGTTACATACAAAGAAACGAAGAAATGGTGTAACAGAAAGAACAAGCCAGCAACTAACTAGTACAATAATGTTTTATTTTAAAATTTGAGAATGCAAAATAAATGTTAGCTTACCGTTTGTCCCTTTAGGAGGTGTCCCTTTAATAGTCCAATGAATAATCCAATGTCGAATAATCCTGAAGAGTTTTCGGTAAAATGTCCTCGTATATACGCACAGTTGAAATTATCCAAAGGTAGAACAATACACGAATGTAATTAGTATAATTCCGAATCCAACACTTTAATATTTATATAACAGTAGAATATAATAAGTGCACGTAAGTTCCAGCACAGAAAAGTTTTATATAAAAGCTGCAAGTATTTCCAAACTATATGTCCAAACTTTATGTCCAATCTTAAACTTAAATCGGCTAGGAAGCCCTTATATAGACCCAAAGAATTTCTAGAACGCAGAAGTCTCCAGAACATTCACGAAACCCAGTTAAAAATAAACAATGAAACTTTTTAGCATGATCCTCTTCTTTCTAGCTGTTACGCAAATGCTACGTCATGCGAAATACGTCATACTACAACGACAAACAACAAATCAACGACAAACAACAACTTAACCTGACTAGCGTAACGTTAAACGCTAGTGTACTACTGTACACAGGTGGTAGAGCGTCGGCTTGCGGATCGGCAGGACGTGGGTTCAAACCCCGGCCGGGTCAAACAAAAGACTTTAAAGTTGGTAGTAGTGGCTTCCCCCCCCCCCCTAACGCTCGGGGCTAAGGGGACAGCATTACGCCTGACACGTCGGTGTCAGTATAATGGACCGGCCGGGTTCAGTCCCTGGTCACCTCAAAAGTGCCCCTGTGCTATAATGATAGAAATTTCGCTGAACAATATCAGCAAAAATGCCGGCTTATCCCATCCCATCCCATCTCACTACTGTACATAACATTACATGTATGTGTTTTCACAACTCTACTCTTTTACCTGGTTGGTGGGGCGGCAGATGCATTCCCATCCTGCATTGACCCAGCACTGGCGGCCTACCGATATCCACTGTTATCTCCCTTGCGGAGTCGGTTTAGAGTGATTTCCCTTTGGTATTGGGTAGTTCCTGTTCGTTTGGGAAAAACGACGATCCGATAAAATATCGAGATTTGTCCCTGTGTTCTTAAAGGAATTTAAACGTTCGGTCTATATTAAACGTAGGAAACTGATGCAGAACAGCAGGACAGCCAAAGCTAAGAATGAAATTATGTATGATAGAGTAAAACTGTTAAGTCGGAACAGTTTCTCAAGAAACTGTATAGGTGGGGTAAAATAAGCTGGTACTTCATCTCGACAGATCGTCCCGTAGTACTGGCGTGTTGCGATAAATTTCGCTATTTTAGTTGTCTTTTTTTGATTGATGAGCTGCAGATAATTTGTGTAAGTTTTTAATGTAAATGTGCTGGAAGAGAAGTGGTAATTGGAGCAATTCGACTATAGTAATGCATTTTATACTAGTCATGATTGAAATTAAATGTGTGGCATGTAGGGAGTCTGCAACATATACAACCTATAATGGTTTGTGTATTTTTTGCTCTTTTTTCCTATTTTCATGAACTCATTGAGCCCTACAGCCAATTAACCAGTCATCCCCCAGAGGCATTTCTCCAGTCATCCCCTACACCTGGTGAAGGTCGTATCTGCCCCTCATGCCTGGCGATACATCTGGTGTGGATTACCGGTCATTGTAATATATCGGGGGTGGTTGTATACACAACACAATAAACATGTCATTTTGGATATACTCTAAAAGTTTATTTTCACATACTTGCAGCACAGAAAGTGCTTTACACAACCGTGTAATTTTTAACACTGTAAGAAAAGAAATACTTCAGAAAAGAAAGAAAATGACAGAAGAACAAGTAAAATTTGTAATATCAAAATTAACACATTTCAAATGATTAAAATAAAATATAATTGACCTCATCAAGTTTTCTTATGTTTATAACGTAAATAACACTGCTTTATTTAAAAATTATTTATAATGAGTAACTTTAAAACAGTAGGCCGTCTTTGATTGAAAGTTGCGATTTACCGGTAGTTTGAAAAAATAACGCTCTTAAACTTCATATTTAATTGAAAACTTCCGCTATTTCCAAGCGTTAGCTTTTGTCTTTTGATCTGTTGATACGTGCAATTATATTATAATTGGATCTGACACAGGTTATTCCACATATTCGCCGATACATATGTGAATAAAAAGGAATTTGTAAGCTAACAGTAAGGCACATCGCCGTTTTTCTTTGTCTCGACATAATTAATTCATTGTGTTTACATCCGGGTTACATGAAATTCCAATACATAAATTTCAGGCCATAAAAACCTTACATGTGATCACGCTTTTTCCTTATCCACAGCTATTTTCAACATAAAATCGGCGTACGCTCAATATAGTTTACTGTATATAACAGAAACCGGAACTACCCAAAGAAGCGCCACCTCGTTCAAGGGAGGTAAATACGTAGCGATATCAGGGATTACTCCGTATATCAGTAGGACCCCATTGCTACATGACATTGACTGCTCTGTGGTCAGTCGTCATGCCTGGGATGAGCTAGTCAGTCTTCGATAACTAGATTAGCTGACTGCCCCATGAGCTGACATGTGTGTTTATTGTAAACTGACAACCTGTTTTCACAGCTGTGCGTGTGATGTAATGTGGGTCTAGGTGGGTCTGTTAACCAGATGACCGAAATCGTAGCCTACCCCTTCCCCTCTACCGAGCACAATCTCACATCGCCAGCGTGCTTCATTCGTTTAGTCAATACGGTCAACAACAGAAATACGATTTTATTATTTTTACTTAAAAAAATAAACGTTAATAAGTTAATAAAAATATAAATTATTTGAATCCCTTGATCTCTATTCGAAGACCGTCATGATATGATCTCTTTTTGAATACAGCCATGATATTTGAATATTCAAATATTCGTTAACATCCCTATTTCCTTCAGGCAAAGTTTTAATGTATCTTTGATTCGGTCGTATTGTATTTTTGTTGTTAAATAATTTGTTCTGTAGAATCATTCGTTGTGTTTTTGTGTTAAATTATGCCGATACCTAAACAAGTATGTCCGGAGCCAAGGGACAGGGATGGCGAGGACTGGACAGAGCGGACAGTCTGGACAAGGCAGAGATAGTCGTGGAGACCCATGACGGGCGAGGGGAACCTGGGCACGTGCACCGACATCAGGAGTGAGCCGGTGTCATAAGTTATAGCGGGGAGTGAGTAGGTGTTGGGAGGCAATCCGTCTGTGGCGGCGGCCTTGATTCTGCCCTATTCGTCCGAAGGTAATGTTTTTGATATTGACTAACCGGCAGTTTAATCTAGGTACATACTGATATAGGTTTAGTATTTAAGCCTATTCTGTAAATGTATTTGAGCCTATTGCGGCATACAGTCTCGGAATATATGAGCATACAGTTTTAGCCATGTTAGGCGTGCATTTTCAGACTTTCAGCATAAATTGTTAGCCCAATAGGGCATACAGTTATAGACTGAGCATACATGATGCAGGCTTCGCCTAGTTGGGCATACAGATTTCAGATTATTTTAATATACGCATTATGCCTATATGGGCAGTTTCAGGGTTATCGAGTTACCTTTCAGGTTTTCTCTCCTTGCATTTGCATAGAACAAATAAAAGTTAAAAGTACATGGCAAACATACGTTGGCAGTTAGTAGCCACCCGGTCCTGGCTAGAAGCATTGTTAGTAGCAGTTTTAATTAAGTGTAGCTGCTAATTTATTACTGAAGAGACTGAAAAGTTGTATTTACAAGTACTGAATGCCAATTTTACCTTGGATTTGAGAGTCCCTCCAGTCAGTGTGGAAGATCTGTGTAGCCTTTGATGCTTATATCCAAATATATTGGATGCTGCTTTATTAGATGGAGTTTTAACATTGCCTTGGTTTTGAGAGTAAAATTTCTAATTTAAAATAATGATAATAATAATAATAATAAAGAAAATCGCTGTCTGCTTAGTGCCTTAATTGGCGTATCTTACAGGTTTATAGCTCATTTGTCACATCCAGTAGGTGGTAATGATAATGATAGGATAAGTGATGAACCAAACTATGACATACTTTTGATTCAGTGGTTTGTAAGATTTTTAACCAAGAAAGTTGGCAAACAGAAATAATTAATCTGCTTGTATATTACTGATTTCCCTACTTGAATTTAGTTTGATGAGAATTTAGGATAAAGAGGGCTCGACAAATATAGATGAAGTTTTGCCTATGGGCTGTAAAATATATTGTTATTCGAGATGTTGCAACATTTCTGCACTGGTTTGTCACATTTCTGGACAATTTACAATGGCTCAGTATTTAGATTCTTGAGGAATTAGGAATATGCAGGTCTGCAGGTTTGATGGTGAAACACTTGCCAGGGTCAGTGGGTTGGGCGCAGCCACCCTCTAGTAGAGAAGTTGGTTGGTTCATTCAGAAAATGATATTTTAGTCTATGTGGTAGATTCTGTTTCAAGGACAGTAAAAAGAGTTTCATGTAACTAAAATTGGGAAACTTGAACTTTGCAGTAATGCTATCTGAGCCAAACAGGCTTTTTTATGTAGATTTTATGTGGCAATTATTGGTATTAAAGGGGAAATCATAGGATACGGTTATCTGGTGACATTAAGCAGGACATGTTATTGTTGGCAGAAGTTTTAAAGTTATTTAATTTGTTTACTGATATTCTGGATGAGAATTGGTCTGGTAACGAAAATCAAACAAGTTAAGACTTGCACGGTCAGCTGGTTTGATTTGCGGTTACTTGCTTGGTAAGGAGTGAACATATTTTCAGTTTCAAGTTTTTGAGGGACATAATATTTCTAGAACTGGTGCATGTGTTGCTTGCACAAGCCTTGTGGGGCCACCAATTAAGCAATCGCCAAATTGTGTTCTATATTGACAATTAAGCACTGCTAACCATCATTTAAACATTGGTTGCTAAATCGAAACAGCTAATACAATTGGTATGGACCCCTTGGGGCTTTATGGCTATGGGGCAAGGCATTGTTTTTAAAGCCAAACATATTCCAGCATTCATATGTTAACATCACTGGGTATTTCCCATAAACAGTGGGTGAGGTTTCAGAATTTGGCACCGAAATCAGGTGATGAACCAGAGGTTATACACTTTGTTTAATGATTTGCATTACAAGTCTTCAAGATTTATTAACTAGCCCCGGAAGCGACACTGCTAAAGCTTAAGCGCAGGGCTAAATAGCTTTGAGAAGATTCAAACAATATAGTATATTGAAAGATTGTTTTCTTTGCAAAGATTAAAAGCACAGCAGGTTTGTTTGCAAATGCAACTAGTTTTCAATGTAAAATTAGAGGTTTGCATATTACAAGAAACTTGGAGGGCTTTAAGCGTTTTGTGGGACTAAATAGATTGCGTTAATGATGCCCATGAGTTTGGTCGCACTAAATTAGTTGAAAACTAGATTCAGTGATTAGCCTTCACACGTTTTAAAAGCATTGTAGGGGGCTTTGTGCTGCTTTAAGGATACTTATGAAATGTTTACTTTAGAATAAACATGTTAAAGGTTATAATGCACAATGCTTTCTTTTGAAAATTGTAACAGTAGGATCTGGTGTCCGGGTCATGGTTAGGGAAGCACCCTTTCTTTAATGCCTAGTCTCGTCTGAGGGGCATTTTTGTTTATTCCACTATGTGGATAATGATTTGGGCCGAATCTCCATTCAGTGAATGAAGTTTGGTTGGATGCCATTTTGTTGTTTATAAATAGTAATGTTAAGTCATTTGGTCAGAGGTTTTTTCCTAGCAACAATTATTCCAAATGTGGACAAGAATGATGGCAAACATTTAACATTGTTAGGTATCTTAAATCAGAAGGCATCTCATAAAGGCAATAGGGAGACGATTTTCAGTAAACTAGAAGAAGTGTAATTAAAAACGTTTATGAGGCTACTAAAATATGTATTTATTGTTCTTCAATGATAGGTTAAGAGGCCAACGTGTGGTTCTTGTCTCTGTTCGGCCATTCGTATGTAGAACCTAATCAGGTATTCTATTGGATTGTGTAGTTCCGAACGCGATAACTGGTTGTTTCCTATTTGTTTCGCTTTGGCGGTGGCACTGCCCAAGATTGGTCATTGCCTTTGGCAGACAGCACGGTCCGAACAGAACAGTCAATCTTATCAATTAAGTTAATAATCAGGTATTTAGTATGTTTGTATTGCATCTGGCAAAGCTTGGATTTCGTCATTGAGCAGCAACCTGAGACGATTGTTATTTTCCAGAATCAGTCATGGTTGCAGGTTGCGGAATTTCCATTGAAATTTGTCCGGTGTACCTGCTTTGACGATGGCTTAGCATGATGGGGACGAGAACAATGCCATTACAAAAGTGAGTTAAAAGTTGTATTGTGTTGCACAAGTAAAGATGTAAATAAATAATTATTTTTATTAATTTGCCTTGTATTATATGAGATGTCTGTTTGGGACATGGGTGAAAGGATGTAATTTATGCCATTGTTTCTCTTTAAAAGAAAGCATATTTTTTATTAATGGTGTAAGAGTGGGGTCTGTTCACCCGTGTGGCGTCGTCGTTCTTTCAGATTCGAATCTCCCAATAATTGGGGCTTTTGGGTGACGTCACAGCTTTGATGAAGCGGTCGTATTTTTTAACGGAAATTATTGTTCTATTTCAGCTTTTAAAGATCTCATAATTACATTTATACTAAGGTGTTCCGTTTCTTTTGTTATGTTTTCTTCAGAAATACTACATAAACAAACATAAATGTAGAAACTATGAAAAAGTAACAAGTAAAATTTTACAAATATCAATTGTCAAATTATTATTTTCAAATTGCAGGACTGCACTAATTCGACAACAATCAATTTATTGATATATGCATGATTAAGCATTTTTTGGTAAAAAAGATTTATTGTTTACTTTTTTAATAATCAGAAATCGAAATTTTGGTCTTTTTTACAACCCCCCAAAAAGGCTTTGGGGGTGAATCGCGCAGTATCAGCTCAGTGAATATAACAACAATTAGAGGTGTGTTTGGTTTTGAATTGGACTCATTTGCTAGAACACTTTGATAGGCATTTGTATAATATTTGCTCGGTATTTAAGGTTTGTTAGGACTTAAACTTCATGGTCTTACTTTTCTATTACAGAATATTACTTTTGGAGACATATTGCAAAGAAATAAATAGGTCGTATAAATTCAATGTTTTTTGTTGCTTGTTGTTAAGATTTCTCGCGTAAGGCGGATGTTGGTGACTTCGTACCATTTCAAAGTTGTACGTACCACAATTATTTGTTTGGAAACTTCGTACAGCATTTGTTAAGCAGGTGTTGTTTTGCCCCCAGAAAGTGTCATTCGCACTTACAAATTTACTCAATTAACAACATAGGCTTTTTGAAGTTTGCGATATCTCGCACGGAGCTTCACTGCCTATGTAATGACAAAGATCATTCGTATAATATCGGCATCTCAGAATAAAGTAACCGCACGCGTAGAGAATAGAATAGCGCACTCAGGATTTTAGATGCAGATCAAATAG
The DNA here is from genome assembly GCA_007844125.1 of Sinonovacula constricta. Taxonomy (NCBI): domain Eukaryota; kingdom Metazoa; phylum Mollusca; class Bivalvia; order Cardiida; family Solecurtidae; genus Sinonovacula; species Sinonovacula constricta. The sequence continues at coordinate 55,509,325 of CM017558.1, forward strand.
GTGTAGTGTTTACGACATGAATAACTGAAAGTTCATTTTAAACTCAGTGTATTTTGGTTGCACCCGGTTGCATTTATGAGAATTTATTGAAATATAATTTGAGTTAAAACGCAATCATATAGAAAGAACTGTTTAGGAAAAATAGTTTCTAATAGGATATTAGTGAATTTGTTGTAATTCTTGTTCCAATGTATATTCTATATTTCAGAGAGGTGTTAATTGCAGCTGAAGATTTGTCTGCTTTCTATCGCGCTGTATATTGGCTCTACCAAGAAATTATTCTGACCATTATTTGCACACATTTAATCATTTACTGAGTAAATCTACGCCGCCCCAAAAGCACTTTTCAGTGATTTGCTTTTTTCTCACTATAAGAGCCTTGTTTTATACGAGGTTAAAATCTTCAGAATCAAAAAGTCAAAGTTGTCATTCATTTATGGAAAGGGACGACATACTATGGCATATTTAAGGACCTTCATACATGAATCTAGACAATACAACACAGCAGGGATTGTCAAAATAGGCGCCCATTTAACATAAATTAACTCATCGCTACCTTTTGTATACTAATTTTGTAAACATGCATATGATTGTTTTATGCTTTTGTTGTGATGTAAAAACATCGCAGAGACACAATCATGGTAAATATATTAAAGTTTTCTTATCAAAGTGTATAAAGACAAATGTCTGTGCGGCACTCGAACCCTCGAGTTGAGAGGCCAATTGTGATAAGAGTAACTGGTCGGCAACTCGTGTTGTACAGGAAGAATTTAGTTCATATCACATGTCGAATATGTCTCTAATAGACTTCTATACATATCAAGCAAGTAATAACTTTATGCACACCTGGACAACTTGGTGCATCCGGGCTGACCATGCATCAGCAATTAATAAGTAAGTCAAAATTAAGGAAAGACAGCTACACCGGAAAAGTCATATCCTCATTGGAGATACGACAAATTAACCTGAATAGTCCGATATATTGATCAACAGTGTAATCATCGATATATTGATCAACAGTGTAATAATAATGCCACCTTACAAGGGAGATAATGACACATTAACCCGATTAGTCCGTTATAAAGATTGAAGAAGAATGAGTTAGTTGTTGAGAGCCAAAAGGCATTAACATTGGCGGTACAGGGGCGATGCGAACCTCTGTTATATAGATCTATCGTACATTGCTTTTTATAATGGATAAAATAACAAATAAACACGAATACACCGTTATATAGATCTACAGTACTAATATTGCCTACTTACAAGGGAGATAATCACAAATTGTTTGTTTGTTTGTTTATAGGGTTTATCGTCCCACCAACAGTATTTCAGTTATCTGGAGACGGTGTCGACTTGAAGCAGATATAGTGCTGCCTTCACTGTGTATAGCATGCCGCGAACACCTGTCATGATACCACACCCAGTCACATTATCCTGACACCGGGCCAACCAGTGGTGGAACTACCCTTATATTTGCTTGAGCGTGAGCAAGGGAGCTATACCACTACCATTTTTAACGACTTTGGAATGTCGCGGCCCGGGATCGAACCCGGGGCCTCCCATACCTGGAGCCGACGCTCTACCGATTGCGCTGCCAGGTCCGGTAAATAATCACAAATTAATCCGATCTATAGTATAAGTATAATACCTAATTACAAGTAAGATAATAACAAATTAACACGACTAGTCCGTTAAATAAATCTTCTGCATAATATTAATGCCTGCTTACAAGGGAGATAATAACAAATTAACCCGAATAATTCGTTATATAGATCTACAGTATAAGTAAGATGCCGAACTTCAATGGATATTATCAAAACATTTTTGTAATTCGATTAGAAAATATGTATTGTTAATTTGTCAAATTATAATTTTGTATTTTTATGAAGCTTCTTTGCAATCTTCAATGCTCCATTTGGGCCTTGTTAGGTCGCAGTTCTCTTGTATTTATAATCGGTTTTGGCAATATCTATGGGGTGACGTCACAGCTTTATGACGCGATTATTATTTGTTAACGGTAATGTTTATGCTATTTCTGCATTAAAATGTTATTTATCTATTATGGTGTTTGGATTTTTTTATTTCCTGCCACTTAAGCAAACAAACAAAAATTAAACGTAAGAACTGTGACAAAAATTAAAATCTTACTAATATCAATTGTTCATTCATATAATTCTAAATGTATTTGGTGTCTGTACGCTTAATACAGAAATGAGCTGACACTTCGCGATTGTTGCATAATTTAAAGGCATATGGTCCTGTAGTTGAGCCTTTTCCAAATATTCTGAATTGTCAGACACTCATGTGACCTCGTTCACACGGTGCTAATGTTAAATGTGCCAAATTTGAATTAAGAGGAAGATACATAATTTAATTTGTTACCGACTGAAAATAATGTGCTATGGCAACAAAGTGATACATTGTATATGGTTTTATATATGTCTACATTTAATGACCAGTAATTACAACTTAAATGCGCCCAGACGTACATATCTGGGTCAATACATGCAAAGAGAGTGAGTATATATATATACGAAACAATATTGGTGCGAATTAACATTATAATGAAAGAAAATGACCAAAAAAGACAAGCATGGACCAACAGTTAGGGAAATTATATTATGTATTTAAAGAGTAAATTATTGTGCATCAAGAATATTTTGTGGATGGTTGATTTGGATGATTTATTTATTAAACCAGGGTCTGTATTTATACTAAATGGGTTTCTATCTTAATTCATAATGTAAATTTTTGTCGGAGGTATAAGATTGTTGGTCATAAACATGTGAAAATCAGGGCTCATAAATGCAACAGCATTGCGAAAATATTTTCTTTTGTTGAATCTATATCAGATCATCTCGGTAATGTACGACAACCTCAACTGCTCACATGTAATGGAAAATGCCAGTATGCTCGGATTGGGAAAAGAGTCTCAACAAAGACGGAAGTGATTAGAAACAAGTAAATATCTTATATGTATTCGTCATACGAGTTGTTGCAGAAGGTTGCAATAAGACAACACATGGTTGGAAGAGCATCCACAAAGTTCCAAAATGTAGGGGGAGGGGAAAACGGTGTTAAATTAAACACAATGTGGGCAAATTTCACAATTGTGACAACTTTATACAAAGAGGATTTAACAATCAAGTAAAGATAGAGTAAAAGTGTACTACCTTTCTTATCGAAGTATATCTCCATTGCAAAAAAGACACTTCATGAAATTATCCCTTCCCTAAATCCAAGCATTTACCTTAACATAATCTAAAGTACAGAAAAAAATAAGTTTTATAATTTTCCTTATAGCACAAGATGGACGATGTGTGGGAAATATCACTTGTCACTTCAAAAGTAACTGAAACAAGTATCCACTCTATGTCGCTGAAGCTTGAAAAGCTCACCACACTTCTTAAATGTCAGCATTCATATTCGTTATAATGGGGAATAAATTCATATTGTGTCCGGTTTACTCCTTGTCTGCTTAAGACAGATTGATCTGACTTGGACAAATATCAGACCAGACAGGGCGCTGACTTGTCATGATTTGCAGTATATGCTGTGGAGTTTTTTGCAATATGTCTTCTTGTACTTGTACGAAGTTATTAGCTTAATAAGGCATTGCTTATGTCAATATGGCACAAAAAGGGTTAAGTACATGTTATGAGCGGAAGTCCCCATCCCTGCCTTAACAACGAGTGTGTCTAAATTGTAATATGTAACATGTTTGTATATTTTAAGTTTAATATGTTTTTGGTGTTTTGTCAACTTTAGCTTCTCACCATCAATTGTTCAAACATTGATTTGATTGTATGTATGAAGTGTATTTAATGTACTTTGTTTTTAACAGCAGGCCTATATTTCTACATTGAGTCGACCCACGAGTATCAAGTACATGCACGTTCAAATTTGAATATGTGTTTGTGATGAGGAAAACATTTTTACAATAATCTGGTATACTGTGTTACTCTCTTTTTTACAAAAGCCAACATACAAGACAAATTATGATATACATTTTTGTACAATAAGGGAACAAAATGAACACCAATGACCATGGCAATTTAAGATCGTTCGATGTTTGTAACGAACGCGTTCAGCATCTATGTAGGTTATAATATGCACTCATTACCGAAGCGTTTTGAACTTAAAGGATTTAACTCTCTCACAATTATACGTTTGTTTTAATACTTTTTAAAATACAAAACAGAAGCAAACATAGTGGTTGTGTTATTTTCCCAATTTTCTATAAATATCGGTCAGGAGGTCAAAGTTTCGTCCTCAAATTCGTTTTTATTTATTACTTATTTGTTTGTTGTTGTTGTTGCTGCTACTGCAGCTGCCGTTTGTTTTTGTTTCGTTATCATTATTATTATTATTATTATTATTATTATTATTATTATTATTATTATTATTATTATTATTATTATTATTATTATTATTATTATTATATTTAAAAGTTTTATTTCATTTTACAATTATGAATTATGTGTCCTTCTTTTAATAGAAATAATACTTATACCTAAATGCCAAGTGGACATTATTAATTATATAACTTCATTCTTTTAGTGACGTCATAACTTATCTAAGTAAACGTCAGCGCTCTGACATTTTTAATTCAATAGATGTTTTGTTTACATTGATTGCATTTGAAAAACCCACCAGGAAGTGCGAGGTTACAGCTCTGTTAAACCGGCTAAAGCACCACAGTCGGTCCATATTGCCAACTGACCGTTCCATGGTGGTAACTGTTAGGTTTGCTCGTTTGTTTAATGACTGATTACAGATTTGTTCTTACATTTTTACTTGGCTTTCGTGTGAATCCCTTTGCCCTGTACGTTTTCAAATTTAGGTACATTTTTCATATTTCCTTATTGGTGACATAACATGTTGAATATAAGCCAGTCAAATCTTTATATTTAGTGTGTTTAGCAAACTTAAAATTGTAACGCATATTCGATAAAATATTGTGTCGTTGACATAAACGCTTTCATAAAAAGTTGGGTCAAAATCTCAAATGAGAATGGTTTGCACAGTGGTCTGATAAGGATTCGTGTGTAATTGTCATGAACACCTTTATGAACAAAATTTTATTGTGTGTGTGTAATTATTTAAAGCGACAAGTCACAGTTTAGAGTTGGTACACATAATATATAATCTCGTATGCGCAGTTCGACGATATATTAGGATGTTGAACAAAGAAAAACGATAAAACATAGTTGAAAAGCGTCGCGATGCTTTTGATTCTCCCAGTTATATACAGCTAAATGCTTTTAAGGACACCATGTTCTCATATTGTTTCAGGGTAGTTGAAGTCTTTGTAACCATTATCATTTAAACAACTTTTTAACATAATTATTAAAAATGCTATTTTGATTAATTGTCATTGAATAGTTTGAATCACAATGTGCATCTCGTTAACGCGTGTTTGTAAAGTGATATTGTCATACAAATAAATGCAAAAGGAATATATTGAAAGTTTCTTCCTTGTGCGTAAGCCCCTCAAAGATTGAATAAGTTGTTAGTCGCAACCCGGAAGACTTATATAACTGTTCTTGGTCTTCGTTATGATAATAATGTGTATTTAATGTCGTTACCAGTTTAGCTGTTCATGTAGCTTTAAACGCATTTCAGGTGGCGCATTTTACCAGTCTCGCTGTTCATGTAGCTTTAAACGCATTTGAGATGGCGCATTTTACCAGTCTCGCTGTTCATGTAGCTTTAAACGCATTTGAGATGGCGCATTTTACCAATCTCGCTGTTCATGTAGCTTTAAACGCATTTGAGATGGCGCATTTTACCTGTCTCGCTGTTCATGTAGCTTTAAACGCACGCATTTTACCTGTCTCGCTGTTTATGTAGCTTTAAACGCATTTGAGATGGCGCATTTTACCTGTCTCGCTGTTCATATAGCTTTGAACGCATTTGAGGTGGCGAATTTGACAAGTCTATCTTATCATGTTGCTTTGACACATATTTCAGATGGCACATTTTACAAGTTCAGCTTATCATGTACCTTTAAAAGTATTTCAGATGGCGCATTTTACTAGTCTAGCTTATCGTGTTGCTTTATCTAATTTCATGTGGCACATTTTACCAGTCTAGCTGTTATAAGCTCAAAACGCATTTTACCAGTTTAGTTTATCATGTAGCGTAAACCTCATTTTAAATGTCGCATTTTACCAGTCTATTTTATCACGTAATTTTTAACGCATTTTAAATGTCGCATTTTACCAGTCTCGCTGTTCATGTAGCTTTAAACGCATTTGAGATGGCGCATTTAACCAGTCTCGCTGTTCATGTAGCTTTAAACGCATTTAATATGGTGCATTTTACCAGTCTCGCTTTTCATGTAGCTTTAAACGCATTTGAAATGGTGCATTTTACCAGTCTCGGTGTTCGTGTAGCTTTAAACGCATTTTTAGATTACGCATTTTACCAATCTAGCTGTTCATGTAGCTTTTAACGCATTTTAACGCGAATTTGACAAGTATATCTCATCAGGTTGCTTTAACACATATTTCAGATGGCACATTTTACCTTTTCAGCTTATCATGAACCTATAGTTTAAACGTATTACAGATGGCGCATTTTACTAGTGTAGCTTATCGTGTTGCTTTAACTCATTGCATGTGGTGCATTTTTCCAGTCTAGCTGTTATGTAACTTAAAACGCATTCCAAATGGCGCATTTTACCAGTCTAGTTTATCACGTAGCTTTAAACGCAATTCAAATGTCGCATTTTACCAGTCTAGCTTATAGTGTAGCTTTAAACTTCGGATGTAAATCAAATCCTAATACGATATTCGAGTATTCGTAATATGTTTATTCGAATTACACTCGAATATTCGGAACATATGTATATCAAAGTGGCACAAAAGAAGATAATTTTTCATTAAGTGCGTGTGCGTGCGTGCGTGCGTGCGTGCGTGTGTGTATTTAAAATAGATAAAACTGAAATATCTGTAAAAATATTGATAGGACCTTTTCTTATTTACCTATTTTTAATTGTAAAATGTTTTATTTCTAGCCATAACTGACATTGCCAGCCTTTCTCAATGCAGACGCGTCGGTAGATTTATGATTTTAAAGAAGCATTTAATTTCAAAACGGCGATTATTTTCTTTTGAAATACAAACGTTAATATTATCAATCCGCCATTATCCTGTTTATAGTGAAAGGACCAGATGGGATGTTTTATTTTACTCGGTCAGAGATAACTTGCAAGAGAATATTGGCTATAAAGAATGGTAGTAAATGTGTGAGCAATGTCATTGTTCCTTAACAATTATTATTATTATTATTAAAGTCGGGTGCGTGTTTGTTACGTGTTGTACTTCGAACAATAACATTTACAGTTTAAAGATATGTTGCGTAAATAATTACTTATTTTTGTTAGCATATGACATGTTAAATGAAAGGAGCTATTTAAGATTTTAATATTAACATTTCGATTTAATAGGACCATATACTATTTTTATTAGATAAAATTGTAAAACAAATACAAAATAGCTAACAGTTTTAAAATTTGTCTCTTCTAACCACAAACAGTATATTATGTTCTGAGTATCGCATGGACATTAATCCGAAGCCATACCATGTCAATCAGGGACATTTAGTTACAAATACATAAGTGACCATTACGAAATGTGATTGGTTAATGTCATGATATTTTCACCAGTCTGGTTTGTCGTGTAACTTTAAACGTAATTCAGATGGCGCATTTCACCAGTCTGGTTTGTCGTGTAGCTTTAAGCGTATTTTCAGATGGCGCATTTTATTAATCTAGCTTATCTTGTAGCTTTGACCGTATTTCCCTTGGCATATTTTACAAGTCTAGATGTTCATTTAACTCCAAACGCATTTTACAAGTCTAGCTGTTCATTTAACTCCAAACTCATTTCAGCTTACGCATTATATCAGTCTAGCTGAACGTATAGTTTTTAACAGACGGGTCAATTAAAAGTTTTACCATTGACATGGAAGCTGCTTTACAACACTTTGCAAAACATTTACGGTTCAAGCGACATTTAACTATTTTTGAAAAATAAACTAAATTGCAACGATTTATTTTAGATCAATGGAACGTTTGTATACTTCTCATTTCGTTTGTTTTGCATTTGTGTGAAATTTAAATGAGCCGTGTGAGTCACTCTAACTTCATTTGCCGGTAATTGCCAAAGAAGAGTAGAGATACATGTTCGTTGTGAATGAAACGCAAATGCATAATTTTAGAGTATGGGTGGAACCATTGTAATATACTGTGGGGATTTTAAATAGACACTTAGTATTTTGCATATAACACAATTTGTTACTGATGGCTATATCATAATCGTATAGCAGGTCCGGATCCAGAACCTTTCAGGGGCGCGGGTGCAAAGACCGAATATGACAGAGATCAGAAAAAACATGTTTTTCAAATGTCGGAGATGTGTAACTGGACAAAAGTTTAATAGTTTTTTAATGATTTTATTAGACTGACTCTGAAAGTCTGAAAATGGGAAGACATAAACCTTTAACAACATAAGTTTGTTGTGAAAACTGGTTCAAATTCTTCCAAAACATATGCCAAAATAGGCAAACATATACTGCCCTTCGAGTTGGAACATAAAATGCAGGTTGATAACATTTGTAGCTCCGTTTTCCCATCGATCGTCGTTTGCATATAATTGGAGGAAAATAGTTTTGTTAAATTTTAGCGCAATTTTTCAGCGAACAACCATTGCAGTATCGGGGGATATTATGCTGAACAGATATGCATTAATATTGCCAGAATTTATTTTATTTTTTGGTGTTCGAGAGCGTGTTGTGCATAATTTCGATGTTCAGTATTTATGGAAGTTACAAGTAAAACTCGTCGTATTAAAAAATTCAAAATCTCGAGTGGAGCCTCCAATAAATGGTGTGACAAACAAAACAATGCTGATTCGCCTCGAATGCTTTATTAGATGTTAGGCCCAACAAAATATAACTATCAGTAATTTTCTTAGAATAACGAAAAGAAGTTTGGAGTTTTGCACATCAAAGAAGCAATGTGCTTATTGAAACTTGGACCAAAATATTGTGCACACATCGTCAAACGTCGTCTTCCAGTACACTGTTCATTTGGATCGTTTAAATGTTTGAAACAGCAACATCTTTTAGCCAACAAAAACTGCACAAATTGTCACAGTTTGCCTATATCTTACATATGTAACAATATCTTATCTCTGTTTGGGGTAATTAAACATGATTTCTGCAAAAAAATCATTTTTCAGTCTAAGCTTTGGTGATTTTCAGTAATACATCAATTGTAGGGCAGTAAAACTCGTTAATCAACATTTATATGTTCTTTCTTTTCAAATCTATAAATAAGAACATTTGGGATTCCTGCTAACAACAGACGTCGATAGCACAGCAGTGTTGCTCAGATAAGACATACATGTTTAAAATGACGATTTTGGCGTTAAGGTTCACTTGTCAGACAGGTGAATGACATCATTAAACAGCATTTTGCGAGGTCTGTTCTGGTATCAATGGTTTATTATTATGTTTAATGAAAATAGATTTATTCCCAAACTGTCGGATACCACCTTCAAGTATGCGGATAATTCCCCTCCTGTAAATTTTCCACATTTTGCAAAAAGGTTTCTTTGGTTCGCACAGTTAAGTCTCGTAAATACATCGATAATAACATAGGATTTTGTTCTGATAAAATTGCAACTTCAAGATATATTTTACAGTAATTAATTTACGGGAGTGATTTGATCCGTTTGTTTTGTTTTCGGTTGTGTTGTTGTTGTTTTGTTTAAATTTTAGATTTTCCGCCTATGCTAAAATTAATGGAATGGAATTTTGTCGGGAAGGTATTTTGTCCTAAAACTGGTAGACCTATTGCCAATGTTTGTGTTTTTATTTTGCTTGAAAATAACTTAAAATTGCATATGTGACTGACCATATCAAAATCAGTCTAAAGTCGCATTTCAGAGTATCGAGATAATCCGCTCAGAAGGCACGTAGGTGCAAAAATATTGATTTTAAGATTTTGCTATATAATTAATTTTGAGACTCTTTACTACGAAGAAATTGAAAATATATTCGAATTAAATAAGTTTTTGACTGTTTATTTTAACTTTGATCGGACCCTATACTCTGTTTATGTTCACGTAAATATCGAGATTACGCAACGAACAATGGAAAATGAGCCCAATTCATTAGCACATTTTAAGCACAAAGAAAGAGACAGAGTGGTTGGATTTAGTATCGTAATAAAGGTTAATGTCCGGGTAATTCAACTATTCTTCTTTTAAACATAATCGTCAATCCAAGTACACACTTCAATCTCTTAAAACATGTGACCAACACAAAGGATATCGCGCACCTGTTGCAAAATAAGCTTATCGGCCTTTTGATTGGTCAAACGGACGTCACGTGATACGTCCGGTATCACGTTTAAATTATTTGTTCACCGATATTTACTGTTTACTGCGTTTTTATCGGTATAAAAAAGGAATTTGTCATCGATCTGTGTTAAAACTGGATAATAAATACATAATGGATTCATCCCCAGAAGAAGTGGCTAAATGCCTAAAATAGTCAGTAAATGGGTCAAATTTCGGAGGTATCTGAAACTGGAATGTATTGATTACAACTTACTTTACAAGTGCAAGTGGTACGTTGGACTGAGATAGTGAACATAATTATATGGAAAAAACATTCTATTAAAGTAAATGTTGTAGATTTATTTTAAAAAAGGATTTAAAACAGTGTCGCCCTCATATAGTTACGAGACAAAAAGTTGAAAAAAAGAAATTGACACTTTTATAATTTTCTATGTTCACTATTGCATTATATGGTTGCTTTGTTAATAAATGAGTAAGTTCATTAAATAGAGTTGTGCTTTTTCTTTACAACAATGTATGACATGATGGTGTAATTTATATAGAAAATGTTGGTTGCTACGGCATTTCGGCGGTCCTGTTATTATATGTCTATGATACAACACTTTCGTACAGATACACGTCTATATGCATGTCTTTTTTGAACTCCGACATTTGCATGTCACAACCAACAGAACATTTGCCTGTCAAATAACACAATATATAAATATAATAACTTTAGTGCTCTTTTTACAATCTCGTGTCCTTTGCGGATAGCAAAGGTACATATCATTTCTACAAATCTTATCAGTTCACATTTATGATACAATCAACATGCTTAAGCATCCAATGAGTATGTTTCGTCTGTTTGCATGTAATAACTCACAGTAATCTTTGAAGAAAACAGGATTATTTTTCTTCCACTCAGTAGGTCCTGACAGTACAGATGGTTTGGGGTTAATATTAATAATATTGGTATCACTGGCGACTCGGATCGAGACACGTGGCTGTCATTTTCGTAGATAATTGACGTGTTATTAACAACACTGGTGTTCAGATTGGTTGTATCAACTAAAGTTGACATGTGATTGTGCGACATATTCCATGTGATATTCATTTATATATTAAATTTTAATATTCCTGCCACGTTGATGGGTATCAGATTTATGTTATTAAGATTTGTGATCATTGTAAGTACAATGCTGAAAATGTTTAAGATAATTTTTTATATTTAAATTGTGTAAATTACCAAGACTGATGGATTCAGTGGTACTGCCTTCATTATCATTGCTTTAATATTCTGAATTATTGCCTAATCTAGATAAGTAGGCGTGAATTTGCCTCTAATCTATTAGTTCTAGTTATTTATTCAGCCCGTATTAGTTTAATCTTTAATTGATTGAGTGAGGCGTTGTCTATCACGCTCTCAGACGTGTCTAATTGTGCATTTCGTATTTTATTTTGCATGTTGGTCTCAGTTTGACTGTCCAACTCATCAATATCAACACTATTATTCCTAGAAGTGTCAGCTTGTACGTTCGTACGTTGATAGCGGCAAATTCGCACGGCTCTGCGAGAGACCTTTTGATTTACTGGAATAACCCAGGCTGTAATTTGGGCATTTCTTATTGGGTCTATGTGGCACTAAACATCAATGCTGTCAATGTATTTTTTAATTATAATTGTTCTGTCATTCAATGTTTCGAATATTCTACAATATGGAGCCCATCAAGTTTTTATTTTTTCTTCGTTTTTTGATTTATACGGGACTATTGATGTGAAAGACTACAAATTCGGTGTACCTATTCGCGTACCTACGAGGTACAGTCAGAAAGTTCCCGGACTTGTCATTTTAAACACATTATTGACGTCGGATCGTCATAAAATTTACCATGTATGTATTTCTATTTAAATTTAATATCGACGAAAGGTGAGAAAAAGTAGGTTTTATTACGTATTTGAATTTTTTTTTTTTTCACATTTAGCATGTCCACAACCCTAATACAGAGCACTTCAGAATTTGCCTTATTTTGCAATGAGATGAATTTTTTCTTCTTGAAGTTTCTCAAAATAATGGCACCAAAACTTATTGATTTTTCCGCATGACGTTAACGGAAGGTTAATAGTATAACAATAACAAAATTTCGTGTAAAAATTCTGAAGCAAGAAAATGACAACGTTAAGTGAACGTACGGAACAGCGGACAGTGATTAAATTCTGTGCAATGTCTGGTATGACCCCGACGGATACTTGGAAATTCATGAAACACAAGGATGGAGTTATAATTTGTTCCAGGACGCTTGTGTTTGAATGGCACAAACGTTTCCGGAAAGGTATGGCGGATATCGAGGATAATGCGCGAAGCGGAAGGCCGGGAAATGTTGCGCGCTCAGCAAAAAGATTAAGGATTTTTTGCACGCACTGTTGTATACAACAAAGTAACACGTGCAATTTACCGTAATTTTAGCGCCCGCTATTGTGCAGTAGTCCCCTTTTTAGGATATGAGAGGTTAGACCTTGCCCCTTACAGACCCGATCTCGTGCCACTAGACTTTCGTGTTTTCCCATGACTTAAAGCAGACTTGAGAGGCCGGAGGTTTGATACCGAAGAAGAGATAAAGTATGCTGTTTGGTTGGCAGTCAGAAGCTACTCATCAGAGTGGTACGCAGACAAAAAAAAAACAGCAATGAGTACATCGACATAGAAAATGTATAGAACACAGTGGTGACTATTTTGAGAAAGCATGAACGTGACGGTAAAATCTTTTTGTGACATTAACGTCATATGAACGTCATCGACGTCACGAAAGTGCTCCATACATGACATAGTGGCATATTCAAATGGATCAGTAAACATGTTTATGTTTGTGTATTTTACATATATTTATTGCAGTGGAATCGTTATATTTTTATGTCGTATATTTAATTACAGAATCGTACGGAAAATTAAAAAGATATCATGACAGTCTAGGAATTTTTTTACTGTACCTCGTATTACTTTTACTACGCGTGGATTCGATATGCTGATGTACCTTCTTGTAAATTTCACGACTTCTTCATAAAAATGTTCGTGAAACTCATTTTCGTAATACGGAAAGCAATGACCCAAAGTAATAATTATTGGGCCGACTGGGTCCTTACGAAAAATAAGAATAAAGGTCTATTTCCACGTAACTGACGCGTTAAAACATATATGCCAGTCAATGCTTGGTTAAATACTATAGCCCCATCTTTTGGTTAAACCTGTATTAACTTTGTAATAGTAGAATTTAGTATAAGATGTGACCGTATATCAATACAACTATGTCCGACATTCAGTGTAAAACTATATACAATGTAGTAACAAAACCAAGATTGTGCCAAACGAGTTTGAAAATTGCTATATGCTTTAACTTAAAAAACTCTTTTTTCAGAAAGTGGCACTGTCATAGTTTAGTATTTCTGCATTGATTTAATTTGTATTATAAAAAATGAGCAAACCATTCGATTGGATTAGCAGCCATGAAATAACATATGTATAAAGAAATTCGCACAGCCTTACGTTTTTACGTTGGGGTTTAACGTGCCTTATGATAAGTCAAATTTGACGCATGTATGCACTAAAATGAATTCTGTTGACGCATATATGCACTTAAAGATTTATCTGCTGATCCCAGCATTCTTCCTTAATTTTCTATATAAAAGTAACGATGCTTTGTAGATGAACAGGTCAAACGTGGCAGGGATGATTCTGTTTGATCTTCAGAACGCATTTAGTACTGTAAATCTTGATAGTTTGCTCATGAAATTCAGAACTCTTGGTCTAACTATGTCATTACTGGCGACATCCAGCTTATTATTGGTGGAGGAAAATACATTACTTATATTTGGGTAAAATTACAGGCCCACCGCAGGTTAGTTTGAAAACCACCCACAATGAAAATTATAGCCTCGATCGGAGCTCGAACCTACGCGGTGAGGGGCTGATGAGTTGCAATACAGTGACACCGAACGCTCTGCCACGGGCACCCCAAATGATATACCATCTGTGGTCAAACACAAGTTACTTCTCTATGCAGATGATTTAGCAATTCTGGTCACTGTTAAAAAATAGATGTAATAAAATCGATTTTAAGTCGAGAACTTGAAACTGTGAGTGGCTAATATGTACTCTCTCGACCCTTAGTAAAACAGAATCAAAAACTTTTTGGGTCAACAAAAAAGATTAAGTCTTAATATCCCTTTGATGCTTCATTCAATCGAAAAACCATTCAATCCAAAAAATGGGTTCTGGAAAAGTAACAGTTGTCACACGATAAGATATACGTACGGTACAATTACGTTCGATGTACGATACCATGTGCGGTTTTTACACGATACCATGCACGTTACGGTTCGATACCATACACGATATGCATTACGATAGAAAATCTACACGTTACGATGCGATATGGTGTACACTTCGATACAACATACTGTACTGTTTCCGTTTACGTCACGTTACACGAAATACTTTGGCAAATGCGGCATGTTGTTAAAGTAAAGGTTCAATCAGCCTATTTATACTGTACCAATTCGGTTAAGTCCAAATCGTTCTGCCCCAATCGGTCCACTTCCAGCGCATAAATGCGGTAATGTTTTCACGCCTTTCAAATGAGACAATACAACTATTTCCGTCTAAATGGCAAAATGTGTAGGCAAATGATAAGTGACGCTTATATGATAGCCTGCTTAAACATTGAACAAGTGTGTAAAAATGTACCATGTTAAAACAAATTAATTTAAATCTGTAATTTCCTAACATTCTTACACCACTCTTCTATACACGTATATTTCAATTTTCTACCCCTATTTCCCGCATCGGTATCTGCGTTTTACTGAAGTAAAATTTCACAGCCAGATTATGTGTGCTGGGATCTTCATACATGTATGACATGTCTTCCGACCTAATGCAGGTGTTGTGCACTGCAGCTAAATGACCACTGCCCGTCTAATTTGAATAGAAACGTTGAGTCATAAATGTGGCAATCTGTGTGGGGGCTTATAATTGCTCGCGTGAATTGTTATAATCGCTCGCGTGAATTGTAGGTACATGTACCGAATAACCTACATAAATGGACTAGCTGCTAGAAAATAAATAATATCAGAAACATACCATTGTCTCGTGCTCAACCCTTTTTCAAGCACTATTTAAATAAAAAATTCGGTAAGGAATAGTAGAATATGTGTCAATCGGAAAGAAACTTAACAAACTAAAAAGATAAAAACAGAGCTACTAAATAATAATTATATTATTATGAGACAAAATTGGACTAACAACCGACAAATTAACACCTCCACTTAATCCTTTCCATGTAGGGATCAAATCTAACATCAAAACAAATTTAGAAGACGTAATCGACGTAATTGATAAGATTATTCCCTTAGTCAAACTCAACTGTAAAGACTATATTTGTCTGCTGATTGATTGATTTTGCAATGATTAGATATTACATCATTTTCTATTTTTACCCCAACGGTATTCTTTTCAGTATCCATACTGCTGTCAAGGTACATGTCGATGTGCGCTAGCTATTTTAGGAGAGTATGTAAATGGTTTCATCATCCTAAAAAGACTTACAAAGGACCATTTCGTTATAAGAGGAAATCGATTTAAGAACCGACCAATTAACACCTCCGAGCAATACGTTAAGGATCAAGCCAATCAACATAACGAACGGCTAAAACGTCCTACTTCCTTTAAGATTAGTGGTGTCATAAAAGTGTCATCAATTAATTGAAATTAACACATGTGCACGTGATTGGCAGGGCGGGAAATGTAAGGAAATTAAGAAGGCATGATGACAGATGTTTACTGTTATTTATGATACTAGCGCATTGTTTTGACAAACACATTCACACCTTAAACGTTTGATCACATCATTGGCAGAAGAATAGTTATATTATTTGTTTGCTACACTTGTGAACGTACTTTTATTGAATTTTCGTCGAGCACTGAATTGCTTTTATTTATTTATTTAAATTTGCATAAATGTGTATAAAATTTACGCGTTTAAAATATTTGGCCAAGAGACTATCAGTGTTGATTGTGCCCAGCAATGGTAAGCAGGGCTCCCGCTGCCATGCGCCAAATGCGCCATTCGCGCAAAAACAAAAAAGTGGCTCATTTTTTTCAAAATTGGCGCATCCTTATGGCGCACGATTTTTTCGGCATTATTTTTTGTGAATCGCTAAGCGGCCAAGACTGGTAACCATTTCTACGCGTACTGTGATTCGCTAGCAAGGAGAAGCTAGATAGCCAGTCAAGCTTGCGCGGCGGCCTTCACATTGAGGGCATTGTTGTGTTGACATGTGTGTACATAACTACCGAATAAACATCGCCTCAGGAAAGGATAAGTGTAATTTGCGAGACGATAATAAAGTAGCCAGCCGAATGATTGTTGCGATCATTAATTGGACAGTACCGAATTGTAGATTAATGACAATTAATGATACAATTAGGTACATAATTACAAGGTGAGCAGACAGCAGCTGAAAGTGTAACTGCATATAATGGCTATGTTAAAAGTATGATATTGCCTAAAGGCGACATAGACATACTAAATGTATATAAAATATACAAATATTTATGTAAATAACGTAAAAAGAAAGTTCACGTTGTTTTTTTATTCTCAATTCAATAACACTACAAAAAGTATATTAAAATAACAAGAATTGCGTGTTAACAAACATACATATACACACTACAAAAATAACATAAAATTGACGGGTAAATTTGGCTCATAAAAATGGCTCATGAAATAAAAAGTGGCTCATAATTTTCAAATTTGGCTCATTGGTTGGCTCGGACAAAAAAAAACAGGGGGAGCCCTGGGTAAGCTAGCTTTTCAATTAACTAATTTGTCGGAATATCAGAGATGATTCCACACGGTCCAATCATTTATTAACAATGTTCATTGTATATGAGCCATATCATTTGAATCCCATATTTGAAACAAACCTCTTTTCCATAACTTGATATAGAGCTAGATTATGTTATAGCTAGTTTTTTTCCAGCTGTATGTTTTTTTCCAATTACGTCTTACTGCTCTTTATTTTCCATAAAAGCGAGGGCAAATAACCAGAATCCTAGTTTTCACGAATATTTTCCTAAACATTCATTTATATTCAATCTACGCATATTCTTATTCAAGTGATAAGTTCGAAGGTGTGCAATATTAATTTGCTCATCGATAGTATGCATGTACCGGAAATGTAATATATAGTTTAGTTTCTGTTCAGAACCATAAACTTCTTTTTGTATTTGTGAAGCATTTATTATGACATTTAAATTTCCTGTGAACTTTTGTATGAGCATGATAATGTCATTAGAAAAATGTCACAATATATGTATCTTTGTATCAAAGAATTAAGAGAAGAAACAGCGCAATTCTCCTTGTGTTACGTTACTATACTATACGTTCCGTTACGACACCACGGTCTTGTCATAAGCGTTACGTTCCGATACGATACGATGTACCATTTACGATATGGCTCGTTACGTTACTTCACGATAGGCCTCTCACGTTACACGATACGTTACGTTACCATACGATACGTTTACAATAGAAATACGCACGATATACGATGTTTTGGACAACTGGTATGGTGCCAAGACTGTATCTGGGCGCAACAACTGTTAATAGTGTATCATTGGAAACCATGGAAATATCAGTTATTCTAAAGGTCAACACCAGACTAAAGTTTCTCCACAGAACAAAAAAAAACTTTCTTAATCTTCTTAATCTCCATACTAAGAAAATGCTTATTAAAGATAGATGTCATTTTGATTATGCTTTTACTCTGTGGTTTCATTTACAACCCAAGCCATCAAAAATCATTTACAGGTCACACCAAACAAACCGATTAGATTTATGCGTAAACTTGATCCTGGGACTCCTATTGGCAAGAATCAATTTTCATTCTTAAATTGGTTACTTGTGGCTACTAAAGTTGATTCCAAACGTCTTCGTCATGTTTTAATAGTCATACACAATTTGCCCATTTTTTATGGAACTTTAATGATAGAAAAACAATTCTTAGCTAGTTCTGTTCATGGTCACACAACTAGATTTATCTCAAAGGCTGTTAAATGTAAGAACGACTGGGAATTTTCTTTTAAGGCGAATGGTCGCTTCTCTGTCTTAATGTCAATAGTTTTGGAGAAAAAAGTCATTTGTTCCATGCATTGCGCAGACTCTAAAATACATTTGTAGAATGATTTACCACAAAAATATTGTGGACTGTGTCATGTTTCAACTTCAGTGCTAAAAATCATATTGGTTAACCTGATTTTTAAACCTATTGTGATTTTATTTTTCCAATATCTGTAAGTATTGCTTAACATAGATACATTTTTATACATTTCTTTGTTTTGATCCCTTTGCGGGTTAGAATTTGTACAATGTAAGCTTATTTTAAGCTCATGATATTTGACATTTGTATGTTTTAGTGTTTTAGGTTTTAGGGTGCAAGTTTGATGCGTCTTACGTTAAATCATAAAAAAATAAGTGTTTTTGTTAAAATGTATTAATTAAAGTCAGTGCAATATATTTTCTTAGTTTAATAACCATTGCTTGGTTTTAGTAATGTCACATAATAAATTTTATTTTTATATATATTTATAATTTTAATTTTTATTAGGTAATATTGTTATGTTGGAGCAACACAATGTCCCATAGTCGTGGCATTTACTTGATAAACATATAGAATATATCTCTTTAACATATGTATTATTTACTTAAACAATTTATCACACTTAAAGTCTATTCAATATAGTTTTTATATCTACCCCTGCCTCTCAACTTAATATAATAATTTATGTGCTAAATTCTCTGTGATTATAATACATTAGAATGTCTTCCTACGTCACCCTATGTCATAATCCAAGGAACACAATGGAAATAAACAGTTTTCCAAACTCTTTTTTGAGTTATCCTTAATTTGTAATGATTGTTGATATCCAATGTATTTAATTTATGCTTGTTTTTATTGTCTCAAGTTCGTGTCTGTTTTGATGTGTCAAATGACATGTATGCTAACATTTTATATTGAAATAAATTTATCTGTCGTTCGGATTGCGATGCATTGAATCATCACGCTCGTTCAAATGACAATTACAGTCCCTTGAGCAACATTTAATTAATACATTTTCTATACAATTCATTTCCCTGTACCCCGCTGGATACAGATAAAACCCATTTAGAACAGGAAGATATTTGTCAACTTTACTTCCTTTCTAATGTTTTTAAATATATAATTTTATGCGTAGGCATGGTCTGAGTACATGTATTAAAACGTCCGGTTAAGTTTCACAACATAAACGAACTCCTTCCGTGCATTGCGCAGGCTCTGTATATTTTACTTAAAAGCTGATCGAGGGTCGGGAATTAATCACTCAGCAATTCTGGAGCAATGAAATTGTATAAGTTGTAAAATGTGACCTAGTCGGATAAAAGTGTTTAATTGATAACGTTGGTTGCCCACTCGAACTGCAATCATCACACAAATAAGATGTCGATAAAGTGCTTGACCTATGTTGCTATCAAGTATGGGGGTGCGGATATGAACATTATTTCATAATGGAAAGCAGGCTGTAGTTCCCCGTTGCTATATTTAATAAGAATACGTACAGGGGTGAAGCTATAAATTGTTATCAAATGCACCCTGCACGCACGCTTAAACGACTGACTGACTGAAACTAGTTTAATGAGGGTCTACTCGCCCTGTTAAGGGCTTTTTCATGACCCGCCATGTTGCCCATGCATGGCTTAAATATTGCATTCCAAATGTGTTGCCTAAAGTGGGCCCTAATTAGGTACCTAGTTTACGTACCCATTTACAAAAATGATGGTTTAATTTTGCATTTTTTTATCCTAAGGGGGATTGAGCATGTTTTGAGTGAATTCCACTCCCTAATTTATGGCTCGCTCCCCTGACACTAGGGTCTAATGAAGTTGGTTTTCTTTTATTTTTTACCATAGGAAAGGTTCCCCGTTTCAGCATACCTCTTCCCTTATATGAAATAGCAGGGAAGGGGTGCACCTTTAGGGAACTGTTTAGCTAATAAGCTGGGTATTAAATAATGAGTTAAGGTAGTTAGTATAGACCCTAGTGTTTGTTATTTTAATATTCGATATCTGGACGCCCGGGGCCCGACCGCCCAATAAACTATCTTCCTTGCCTTACATATGTAATGTATTTGTCAAGAAAGGAGTCCCCGGCTGGTGGTATAAGGTAATGCTCTTTGTTTACTAATTAATATAGGAGTATTTATACATGTTTAGAATATGTTAGGCGGCCATTACCTTATGGATTTCCTTATTCTACCACACACATGATCCATGCACTCAAGGGTCTCATACACTCAAGCATACTTATCACTAAAAATTCTACATATTCTAATCTACGCATTTCTATACTATTTACAGCAGTGGAAGGGTTTTTCCCCCACCGTCCTACAGTGCATAAACAGTGTTAGAGGGGGTAGCCATGCATGTTATAACATGTTATAACATAGTAATAAATATTACATACTGGTAGGTTGATATGCTTATTGAACCTTTGTGGGAAGCCTTTGTTTATACGGACCCCTTCGTGGGCTTCCGAGTATTCAGCGAACCCTGGTTCTACTTAGAGTTAATATGGATAGATTCTATTCTGATACTGGATCCTATGTTAATTTCATACTGATGAGCCCAGGTTGCCGTTGTTTTTACGGGGTCCTTAGGGGGCGCCAGTTTATTTGGCAACCCGGTATTTGGGTTATTACCATGTATCATTGATGTAGTGTTGTAATGTGTCATGGTGGATTTTCCTATGTAATTTTTAGATGGGGGTTTTCAGGTGCCTTTGTTTTTACGGGGTCTTTAAGAGTCCACCGTTAATTCAGCGACCTGCCATCTATTTAGTATTATTTTTGTGTTATATTCTAAAACCTTATATATTGCAGCCTAATGGGTCTATTTGTGTAAATTTATAGTGTGTCGTGTCTTAATTATATATCCTTCTCCTTTTATTTAATATTATGGCCACGCTGGGTATGGAACTTTAGATTCCGATAAAAGGATTGACCTACTTCGCGATAGTTTGTTTCGCTGACTTCTGGATTGGTCGAGCCGTACGGACCAAAGTGAACGCATCGTATATGAGTGATTTTGAGTGGAATAGATTCGGGTTATCGATTGGAATTAAATGTTGTTTGTGTAGTTATTTTTTTCTTCGAATAACCCCACTTTTATTGATTCTGCCTTGTCGGGTGGGGGGGGGGGGGCGGAAATAGTAGTTTCTTCTATTTATGATTGTTATTCCTTATTTAATATTTAACTGGTGTTCTTATTCTGCTCGCGCTGTTGCGTGCTGCCCACACTGGAAGATCACTTGTACGCACGCTTAAAGACATCTAAAAACCTTAAATAAGTTTATATAAGTCACACACCCCGCCCCCAACCCCCCACCCCCCAATTTATTCACCAACCCAGCATGTGTGGGCATCTGTTTCCTGATAAGCCAGGCTGCCACAGTCTGTCACGATGTGTCACACATGTATTGTTCAAGATCGAAGTGTATGTATGCTTATGCTATATATGGGCGTTGAGCATACTAATTTACAGTTTGTAAAGGAAATAGTTGTAAATATACCAATTACGCAATCGTAAATACCAGAAATTATTCTATCAGTTCTTTTTATTCTTTTTTATTTAATAAATATAATTCTTTACATGTATTTGTTTTCTTTCTTACTTTGTTGGTTGATTTTGTTATTTCTTATACATTTTGTTATTTCTTTCATTCTTTTAGTTCTCTTATATATTTTAATTTATATTTTATTTTGATTTGTAAAATTTATCAAAAAAGCAACGTTAAGTTTGGAAATAAATTATGTATCACTAAATACTTTCATTCTCTCAATTATTCCCTCAACTCATGTTTATGCCAGAAGATCAACACTATTTTAAATACTTGATTTTTTTGTTTGTTATCCAAGTGTATATATGCTGTATTTACATAATAATATAAATGAAGAAGAAAAACAACACTCATGATTTTGTTGTATTTTCAAAATCAAATATTTAACAATGAAAAATATACATATATTTGCAGTTACAAAATTGACACCTTGTAATTAATGACACAAAGAATTTGTAAGGGATCATACAGTAAACAACCCACACTTCCGCTAACATTATTACTATATTGGCTAAAGACTCTGCAGTGATGACCAGCAATTTGCAGGTCTGGTCACAGCAGGTCGGGGCCTGGCTCAGTGGGATACCACATTCTTTCCGAGATGCCTTTAACCTGATATCACTTTTTGCTCCACAGTGCTATAAGGATTTTTTGTTACTGTTGGATTCCCTTTTGTATTAATTGGGATCAGAATTAGTAGCCTGCTTTTAGCCATTGTTTCAAATTAACTATACAATTCAAATCAAGAAAAAAGTCAAATTCTGTTCAGTATTCTTCAGATAACATGTGAATGTCTACAAAACCTGGGCCGTATTGCATAAGTTTTGAGTACAAAGATCAACACGCGCTCACTTCTTTCACCACATGTAATTCTTATAATAAAAGAATCCACAATAAAACAAACCGAATGTACCGATATTAGCAATATAGCTTCTAAATACAGATGTATTAGAGAACAAGGAAAACAAACAAAATAGCAAGTATTCTACTCCCCACCAGAGTTATGGTTCGTTACTGTCAAATTTTCATGTAATTAATCGACAGTGTAATAGATTTTTAGTTTCCAGGATAGTCATCTTCTTGGTTAAAGCGCATGCACTCAACGGCGCCTTGTATGTCTCACAGCATCCTAGCTACTTCTCATAATACATTGACATACCTGGAATGCTTATCTCTGAATACTACCAGAACTTCTTCAACTACATTCGTAAACCTGTCCCTATAACAAAATATTTTAAAAATCTGAATTAATTTTGGTCCTGGTGTTTTATATCACTAACTAAGATGCTGTGTGATGCTTATCAGATGCACATGCACATCTTTTTGTTCCTCACCGATGTAATTGGGAGAAGGATATTGTTTTGGCGTTGTCAGTCCATCCTTCCGTCCTTCCTTAAGCGTATTTATTAAGCACCTATTGCCTGTATATCATACTAATTGTGTTGCAGTGCTTAAATACCAGATTGACCTAAATGCCATCTGGACGTATTAGTGATAATAGATATGGCTGCCATTTATGATTTTAACAACTATTGGGAGTTAATACTATGTAGAATAGTCGGAGAAACGGCATTTAACAGTAATGGCACTCATCATGGCTTTGTTATGAAAAAGTAAACTACTACTTTAATCTTGTATGCACACATTTTCCTTTGACAATATCACAACAGGTTTACACATTAAATACAGATGACGGATTACTAATTTGATAAAAAATAATACAAAAATCCAGTTATTGTGGAGAATGGTACTGACCAATCAGTAGAGCCGACTTTATGAGTTACTTTTGCATGACCCATCCAGAACGTATTTAAAAACACCTAGCTCATAGAAATAGAGTCTACCACAAGATTTTCAAAGTCCCGGTACAAGAAAGCAACAACCATAATTTAACACTATTAACAACATATATAAGTTAACAGCAAAACGTTATTCTTATTATGTTTATTGAATAATGATGCAATCTTTCACTGTGTAAGGTTTATGTTCTTTACTTGAGAATAGCGTGTCCATATTCAGGCACACATTATTATTCACAATGGTGTAACATGTGAAGTTGGATTCATACCCATTATTTCAACAAATAAATATGCTTATGGCATTGTTTTTATATAAATGGGAACGACGCATCAACAAATGAGAGTCTATTTTACCAATTACTGTACACAAATCAATGTGTTACACATATTTCATACAATGAGTATTAAGCAATATTTATACTACTAATTTCCTACATTGCTGTACCGCTACACTGATGCAAAACACAAACGTATACCATCTTGTTCAGAGCCTCACAAATCTCAGTCGTTCGAATTATTTTCTTCTAGAAAAATATCTCACATGCCTAGGAAAAGCTTAACAGAGCTTCGAAGGTGTAAATCCTGGATCGTGTTGCTGGTTAATATAGAAAATCGCTCGCAACCGTTTAAAGTTATTTTGTCTAAGTGCAAATGACTGTCAGCAAGCAGACAATTCACTATGCACTATTTCCAGTGGAAACAATGACGTTTGTCATTACTAAGTCTGTAGCAGAAGCACTGTCGTTAAGACTTTATTTAAACTGCAAAATAGTGTTACTAAGTATTCAGTGATACCACACGGGAATACAATAAGTGGGTGTTACTTTTAAAATCAGTGTATTTTTATTGTATTCAGTAGCATTAATAGGCATGGTTTTAGACCTAATTGAACCTCAAATACAAGCATATAGGAAGTATTGTAAGTCAAAACAGTTTCTGCGGTAGGATGTCAGTGACTCTGTTGTAGCTATTGTCCCAATGTATACTCTATCTTTTAGAAGTGGTGCGTGTTGTTTTTGTTGTTGTTGTTGTTTGCACCTTATATTCTTCAGCACAGCAACATATTGAGTTTTCTTACTCGGACTTCCAATAAAGCTGTTTGTAACACATAGTACAAACTGTGTTGTACATTAAATTAGTATGCACTAGTTTAGACTTTCAAAAATTGCTTAGTTTATTTACTCTTCAGACCCCAAATGTGATTTCGCTGACAAAGCATATGTTGCGTATGTTAAACTTTTAACCTATACAAAAATATCGGCAGAAATTATTATAAAATATTATTAGTGACACATATTTAAATAAGACATGTTTTGTGATGCGACCAATTTATCTCTATTCATCATTTTTTAATTAGCAGCGTTCACATGTTGTAAGTACACTTGCGTGTCATGTCAACATTTGCTTGCATGTTTTGTCGAAACATAGTTATTAATTAAAATGTAAAGATTTAGCTCTTGTATGCCCTGAACAGGGACGCTTCAGCACATTTGACCGCCTTGCCAAAATTATGGTTAAGCGTCTGTACGTCTTGGATAAATCATGGATGAGAGTTTGTCTGTTAAAATGACGGGTTAGCGATTGTCAGCCCTGTCGAAATCGATGGATGAGTTTATGTCCGGATCAGCTTTTGTCAGAGATTCTATTTTAATTTTAACTGCCATACATTTTTTAATATAAGAATATGTCCATTGTACACTGATTTATTAGAAGACCACAATTTTTGTTTGTTTTGGTGGTGGGGGTGTGTTATGGTTTTGTGTGAGTGTTTTTGTAAGTTTGTCATTTTGTGTAATATCTCGTCATAGTGTTTATTTTGTCATTTTTTTGGTGAAGCTGTCGATAATGCTGACACAAATATTAATTTTCGATAGAGTTGCATTGGCAGAAGTTCCCCATATCGTCATATAAACATCGAAACAAGAAACGCACAGATTTATTAATAACCTATGCACACAGTGTGTGTAACAGACTGCCTGTTGTATTGCTGACCGTAACCATTGTAGGCGACGTTTGCATAAAGTACAATTGTAACACACAAGCGATTAACGAATCCGCTTGCTTCTGTAACTGCTCCACTATTCTTAACACTTGAAGTGTTTCTTTTTAGCTTGATAGGAATTTAACTTTGTTTAAATATGAACAATTTTCGACTGCTGTAAAGATAATATGTTTATTGTAATGACTTTAAAGAGAATTGTTTTGATTGATGTGTTTATAAAGTGTACTTTCATAAGCAATTTATAATGTTTAATGGTGATGTTTACGAAGAAGTTTAGCTGAATTTCAATTGTCTGTGATTACAATAAGTTAAACTAGAATCGGCAGAATGTTGCGGGGAATTCGAAAAACCGCTTTTTATTTTAACAAATGTCAATCATTTTTTTTTGCAATTTTACGCATGGCATTTAACAGATCTCAAATATTACTGACTAAAGCATCCCAGTCCACTTTTGCCGACCGACAATTCCAAGGCGGTAACTGTAGCGTTTGCTCTTTTTGTTAAATGACTCTGGGTGCATTTTTGGATGGGTCTCTTTCCTTTAAGGAGCATGTAAGGACAAAATGTAAAGCTGCTATGTTGTACTATCTCAAAATAAAAAGCATCTGGAAGTATCTGACAAGTAAAGGCTACTGAAACACTTGTGTTATCCTTAGTAATATCCCACCTGGACTATTGCAATGTGATTCTTTACGGCATATCCAAAACTAATCTTCAGCGTATTCAGAACATGTGTGTTAAGCTTGTCTTGCGTCGTTCGAAGTATGATAGTTAAAAACAGGCATTATTTGAACTACATCGGCTGCCCATAAGAGCTCGCATTACATTTAAGATTTTAGTATACAATTGCTCAGTGGGAAATGCCCCTTCCTATCTACTAGATCTCCTGTCCCGTCCAGTATCTAAACGTGCTTCGAGATCATCTGCTTCGTCTGTCGGCTGCTACGCTGTTCCATTTAACAGAAATAAGACTTTTTCCGACCGGAGTTTTAGTACGATGGGACCTCAATTTTGGAATAATCTACCAATAAGTTTAAAACAATCTAAATCCTTAGACATTTTCATAAAACAGCTTAAGGCCTGGTTCTTTGAACAGTATGAATCATTATTTTAAATTGAGTGACATTATTGTATAATATGTAAAGAGTGTATATATTGTGACTTATTGTAAAACGCCCTTGAATGTGTGTGATGCAGAAACAGGCGTTTTATCAAATTGGACATTTGGATTTGGATATTGCAAAGAAAATGTCGGTAGGTCCGTCAGGGGGTGACGGAAGAACAGAGGTGAGTGAGGAATTGCATGTAGTGAACAAGTTTTATATGGAATCGAGTCTTGTGATGAAGTGAATGAAGTCAATGACATAAATGATAGTGTATTTTAGATGAAGACCGAATCGACACCGGCAGCGATGGCTTAACCTAGCAGTATGGGCGCGGAACCTACCATCAGGGATGTGATGACTTGTCTCAAGAGTATCGAAGTAGGGTCATGGGGGTGGAAAAAAGACTTGAAACGTAAGAGGAGTTAAAGGCAAAAGTGAGTAGTTTTGATCTTGACTTAAAGAAAATGTGGGTTGCTATGGATAAAAATACTAAAGCATTGACAGAGAGGGTAGCAAATGTGGAAGAGACAGTGCATGGGAATGACTTTGTATTAGGGCAGGTACAGGATAGAGTTGTGCAACTGGAGAGACAGAGAGATGAGTTAAAGTCAGACCTTGTGTACATGCAACCTCAGTCAATGAGAAATAACCTAAAATTTACTAATATTAGTGAGGATCTAGTTGACGGTCGGGAGGACTGTGAATTAAAGTTACGGGAGTTTCTTGTGAGTAAAATGAAACTACCACAAAGCATCGTTGACGACATTAAATTCGAGAGAGTAAACAGGATGAGGCAGTGTGGAAAGATCACGAACATGGTTGCCAAGTTTCACCAATTCAAAGAGAAGGAGCTTGTCAGAAAAAATGGAAGAGCACTACAAGGTACAAATTATTCGGTCTACAAACAATTTCTTAGCGAAGTTGTAGCTAAGAGAAAGCGGTTAGTACCGAAATTGAAGGCTGCGAGGGATCAAGGATGAAAGGCATGGACTACATATAACACGTTGTATGTGCATGGGAAAGCGATTAGAGATTAGAGGTGTATGGAGAGTACAGTATCGGTGTGTTCCTGGAACGTCAATGGGCTGACGCAAGATAAGATGAAAACGGAGGAGTTTGGGGGTATAATAAGAAAATATGATATCATCTTTCTTTATGAAACGTGGGCAACTGAAAGTAGTGTGTTTGACTTAGATGGTTATATTGTCTGCAACCTATACCGGAAGTTCCAAAATCGGAAGGCAAGACGAGCAAGCGGTGGAGTGTTAGTGTTGTATAGATCTAACTTGAGTGAAGGTATAACGGTGGTCAAAAATCACCACAATACTGTTGTGTGGCTTAAACTAAATAAAGCTTTCTTTAAAACAGAATATGATATGTTTGTAGGTCGAATTTTTTTTTTTTTTTATTTCTGAGATTTAAAAATACAGGTACAAATTTTCATTTCTAAAGTAAATGATAATATAACAGGTTATAACAAATTGTAAACAACATAGCATAATGTAGATATACAAAACATATACATGCACAGCCGTCATTTATAGTGGATGGAATAATTTGGTAATAGGGCTTAATTTTTTTTATTTACTTACATGATGAAAAATGTACATAATATTCTTTCTTTGAAAAAAGTATGTATTTAAAATACAACTACAATAGCATTAGAAAGAAATGATAGTGTGATTAAAATTTCAGTCACAATGCGCTTAATTACAAAAGTATTTATTTTTTGTGTCCTAATTATTGAATATTTTCTTATATAAACTGGTTTTCACTTTACCAAAGTACGAAATGAGATCTTGTTTGAATGTTAATTCATGTTCATTCCATTGCTATTGATTTAAAATTATCGGATTCTTATTTCTGTTGTCTTAATATAATTGATACACATTTAAATTCTACTGGTGTGCATGGAGTATATCTGTATTTTAAATCTGTTGCAATTACACCGTTATTTGTGTTTGTTAAGTTTGTTATCAAAACTAAATTAGACAATTAGATAGGATCAAGATCAATGTTGGGTAATCAATAAATAGAGAAACATTTAAAAAAGTGATATGCAATGAGATTGGTTTTGAGCACAAATGTATAACCAAATTTATATTTGTATACATCATGTAGCTGATTAACAGAAGAATAGTTGTACAACATATTGATGCTGGACTCATGCATGTTACAGTGTGTTTATTTGGTGTACAATATACAATTACTGACCTCTATATATACATTGTGAGTAAGTAATTGTACAAGACGATATGTAAGTGAATAATCCGTCTTAATGTACTAAAAATTTACTGTATATGGTTTATTAAATTTATAAGTGGGCTCCAGTAGTATTCATTGATTTCTTGTTTTAGATTTTCTCTTGCATTATATTGGTCTATTCTGTATTGTGTAACAATTGTTTCTTGAACACTTCAATGTTAGGTCTGACATTCTCCTTCAAATTAAATATGTGGTATTTAGCAAGCATTATTGTTGTATTTAAGATATCTGTAAAATACCTGTTTCCAAAAATTATGTCTTGGTTGGTTAGATATGGATGAGCAATATGTATTTATAAGAGTTTGTATTTCATTCCATAAACATTTTACAATCCCACAGTCACAGAATAAGTGGATGATTGTTTTCTTTTGTTGATGGCACAAAGAACACAGGTTATTCTCTTTCATTTTTATTTTGTGTAGTAAATTGTTTGTTCCTAAGATTCTGTAACTTTGTATCCTTCTGGCATTTATTTGGTAGCTGGAATAGCTTTAATATATTATCTACATTGCCAATCATTTCAGAAGACCATTTAACAACAGAAGTTGGTTTGATATTATTATGAAACATTTTATCATATATGTGTCTACAACCTTTGTTGGTTTTGAGTAGTATAGACAGTGAAAATGGTAACAAAGGTTCATCTAGTCTTCTACCAATTACTTGAATTGTGATTCTTGTTAAATATGCTTTAGTTGCAGAAATTATATTTCTATATTCTATATTCTAGGAAGTTGGTGATGTTTCCAAAATTACAAATAAATTCTGTACATGTTAAGACAGTACCGTCATTCTTTAATAAATCATTAATAGTGTATATATTCTATATTAATGGTGTTTATATATAGGGTTTCCTCCAACTTTTATATTATTATTGCCAAAAAGGTTAAAACATTTGGCTTCTTTCTGGTTTTTTGGTACAAGTTTTCCCAAGAAGAAACTATATGCTGAATAAACATCTCTCCAAAAAGGGTTTAAAATAAGCTTTGAATGTTTTTGTATATATTCTGCACCTACCTACCACAAGCATATTCTTTATATCTGGTATTTGGCTATTTATTATCTGTAAATATTTCCTTTCATTTAGAATTGATTTTCTTATCCATGATGTTTTGAGGGCATTGATAAAACATTCCACATTAACCATACTTAACCCTCCTTCTGAAAAATCCTTATTTTACATCTTTTTTTATTTTATCTGGTTAGCCATCCCATATAAAATTGAAGCATTTTGAAGGTCATTTATAGTTTCTTTGGTTGGATTTGGTAAGGATAGGATGAGGTGGTTTATCTTAGAGAGTGGAAGAGTTTTGATCACTGCAATTTTTCCTAATGGTGTAAGATTTCTTTTTGACCATTGTTTAAGCAAGAGTTTGATCTCAATAAATTTTTTAGCATAATTTAAATCAGTTAATTTTTGAAGATCAGTAGAAAATGTAATTCCAAGTAGCGTGAAATTGTTATCCCAGCATAGGTTTTGATTTGGTAAAAGTTTATTTACATTATTTTTGTTACACCCTATCCTTACAGCTTTGTTTTTTTCAGTATTTCAGTATTAATATACAGACCAGAGATATCGGCATAGAGTTTTAACATATTTATAGGTGATAGAAGAGAGTTTTCTGTGCCATCAAGGATAAGTGTAGTATCATCAGCATATTGTGATATTTTGTATTCAATATTTTCAATAGCAATACCTCTGATACTTTCATTCTTACGTATAAGCGAAGCCAACACCTCTGCACAAAGAATAAATATATATGGTGATATCGGGTCGCTTTGACGACAACCTCTTTGCAAATAGAACCATTCTGAACAGTGCCCATTCATAAGACAGCAAGATTCTATATTTTTGTAAAATATATTATCCAATCTTTAAAGGTAGGGCCAAAATTAAAAAGATTTAGAGTTTTATTGATAAAAGACCACGAAATAGAGTCAAAAGCTTTTTCAAGTCAATCTGGAGTAGTAATTCAGGGATATGTGATGCCTTTAATGAATGTACGGATGATCCAGAATACTCAAACAGGGCCTCGCAAGATAATAAGTGTAACAGTTTCGGTACTCGCTTACTGGACTTGTGTAAAGCCACCTGTGCACGCATAATCAATGGTCGGATATGTAGCGATGCCGGTAAAGGGGCCTATACGTATGTTTCAGCACAAGGGGCGTCAGTTATTGACTACGTTTTGACAGGAGAAACAGATTTCTCGTGCATTGCGGATTTTGATATTGGATCGGTAACACCTTGGAGTGATCTTGTGCCGCTCTCATTTTCACTATGTTGCGATAACTTGGCAAACAAAAGTGCATGTAGAAAAGAAACAAAATTAGCCCGACGAATTAAAAAGTAAGTTCCGCTTAGCTTTGATAGGTAAACTGTCCAAGTTGAATGATATTGTCGCTTAATGCGCGGATCGACAGAGGGGTTCGGTAAATGATGTAGTGCAGCGATTCACTGACGCTTTGAGATGTGTTGCCGATCCGCTGTTTTCTAAAGATGGCATGTATGGAAATAAGAGTACATTCAATGTTAACACGCCATCGGAAAATGCAGAATGGTTTGATGCTGATTGTTGTGAAGCAAAAAGGGCATATGACGCAACAGTGAATGCATTAAATCACTGCCAAACGTATACTGCACGGCAGAATTTGTGCGAACATAAAAATAAAGTTTGGAAATATTTTAAGAAACGGAGGGCAGGAATAGATAGCTTGTTGACGTGGATGCTTTTTATGAATATTTTTCTAAATTGGAAAATGTGATGAATCAGACAACGGATGAGGAGTCTGAACGGTTTTGCAATTCACATGATTTTAGCGGTTTAAATGAAGAGCTTGTCTACCCGTTTTCAACCAACGAAATTGTAAAGGTTGTTAAAACATTGAGTACTAATAAGGCTCACGGGGCAGATTGTATTTTAAATGAATATCTCATTGAAAGCATTGACATTTTATGTCCGCATATATGTGATATTTTCAACATGATTTTAGATTCAGGTCATTTCCCCGACCAGTGGAGAGAGGGGATTATAGCCCCGTTACATAACAAGGGGAATAAAGATGACGTGAATAACTACCGTGGTATTACCCTACTTAGTTGCTTTTCAAAGTTGTTCACGTCTATTTTAAACAAAAGGATTAACGAGTTTTGCATCTCGCATGATAAGTTACCAGATGCAGTTTGGTTTTAGAAAGGGTCATTTAACAGTAGATGCCATCTGAGTTCTGTCATAAATCATTTCCTTCAAAAAAATAAACGTCTATATGTTGCCTTTCTTGATCTAAAAAAATATGATGGCATTTACAGAAACGGGCTATTATTCAAATTGCACCGAACAGGAATAGATGGGAAAATGTTAAGAATATTAAAAAGTCTGTACTCATCGGTACGATCTTGCGTCAAACTGTTTGGCAATATGTCAGAATTCTACAATAGCCTCGTGGGGCTGAAGCAAGGGGAGACAATATCATCCATTTAAGCATCCATGTTCTTAGAAGATTTAGAGAAGTTTATACTAAACAATGGTGGCATGGGTATACATATGAATGACCTAATTCTGACAGCAATTACGTTAGACTGACTCTACCCAGTTTCGGCCGAGATCGTATGTAATAAATACAATACATTATACAAAGGTATACTTTTTGATAACAGGACACCAGAACATCTTTTATTTTAAGAAACCACGCCTAGATCACTTTCAAGCAAACTTTAATTGTAATTACTTTATGTTTTTGTCACTCTACTTTATAATTGTTATTTTATGCCTAAACAATACCGCGACATCTGTTACTTTCCGTCACTGCGATTTTCTGTTCTGTGATTTTGCTAAGTTCCCTCTGCAAAACAAAAATGTAAATCTACAAACCTTTTAATTGCTCGTTACAGTTTAAATTAACACACTTAAACTTTAGGAGCTAGCAATTTGTTAATCATTGTTAATATATTTGTTTGGTATTTCGTCAGTCATGTAATCCTGACACTTGCCAATCACAGTTCGTAAATATTCACTTATGTATTGGTAACTGAATGTCCCTATTTGACATGTTATAGCTTTAGATTAACGTCCATGTGACACCCAGATTATCACAATTTATCGTCAGTCCGACCACCAACCAATCAAGACCGTTAATTGGCTGTACACCTAAGCGATTTCCTTAAATTAAACCTACGTGATTTTGCCTAATTGTCTAACAGTTAATCCAGTATCACTTGCATTTTGACCGTTTGAAAATGCTTCCTTTATATATTATTGTAAACTGTAAGATTAGTTCACAGAACATAACTGACTGTTTGTGGTTAGACATTGGTTGCGTTTAGTAGGGCATTTAGTAGTTGTTTTACAATTTCGTCTAATAAAATTATTATATGGTATTATTACGTTAACATAAAAGTAGATTAAGTAGCTCATTTAATGAAACAAGTCATATGTTAACACAAATAAGTCATTATTTACCAATACCGGACCTGGTAGCGCAATCGGTAGGGCGTCGGCTCCAGGTACGGGAAGCCACGGGTTCGATCCCTGGCCGCGACATACCAAAGTCGTTAAAAATGGTAGTGGTATAGCTCCCTTGCTAACGCTTAAGAAGATATAAAGGAAGTTCCACGACTGGTTGGCCGTCAGGATAATGTGACTGGGTGTGGTATCATGCCAGGTGTTCACGGCATGCTATACACAGTGAAGGGAGCACTATATCTGCTTCAAGTGGACACCGTCTCCAGATAACTGAAATACTGTTGGTGGGACGATAAACCCAATAAACACATCATTATTTATCTACTTTTTAAAGTGTAAAATGTAAATGTTATTGTACAAAGTACAATACGTAACAAAGACACTCAAGTTTTAGGTGACCAATAATGCATAAATTATGGGGAGCTTTGCAGGTCATCTTAAGATTGATTGGTTACTGTATAGTTTTGTCATAAGAGGTAAAGGATCATATTTATAATAATTGTTAATGAACAATGACATTATTCACAAAATTACTCCACCAGTCTTTATTATCAGTCTTACCACTGACGGAGTAAAGAAAGGCCCCTTCTCGGCTTTGACTATAAACAGGATGATGGCGGATTTATAATATTGCCGTTTGTATTTCAAAAGAAGAAATCGTCGTTTTGAAATGAAATACTCTACTAAAATCTTAAATCTTTCGCCTCGTCTGCATTAAGTAATCCTAGCAAGGTCAATCATGGCCAGAAATAAAACATTTTACGATGAAAAACACACTAAACGTAATAAAATTATCGTCTTATGTGCCTGTATAATGTAAATTCGTTCAGAATATTGTAATATGATTTAAATACAGTTAACGAATATTCGAATGTCCTTTTGGGGTTTGATTTGCAACCCTAGTAATAAGACTTGTACATGGTCAATGAACGGTAGATTTACATGTGTACAGATGGTAAGACCTACATGGTCAAGCAACGGAAGATCTACATGCGTATAGGTGGTAAGATGTGTACATAAATATGGAAAATCAACGGTAGATCTACATGACTATAGAAGTTAAAATGTGTACAGGAATATGATAAAACAACGGCAGATCTATATGTGTATAGATGGCAAATCAACAGGTAGATTTACATGCGTATAGGTGGTAAGATGTGAACATAAATATGGTCAATCACTGGCACATCACCATGCTTATAGACGATCAGACATGTACATGGTCAATCAACGGGAAATTTACATGCCTAAAGAAGTTTACAAGTGTTTACAAAAATTGTTTACATGAATATGGCCAATCAACGGTAGGTCTACAAATCTACATGCGTATGGCAAGACATATACATGATTAATCAACGGAAGATCTATGTGCATATAGTTGATAAGACATGTACATGGTCAATCATCGGTAAGGCTACAAGTGTATAGATGATAAGACGTGTATATGGTCAATCAACGGAAGATCTACGTACACATAGATGATTCTACGTGCTCATGGTTTCTCAAATGCAAGCAAAGAACAAAAACAATCTATTTGAGTACAAAATGTCCAAGCGCTGGTGTTTACTTTGATATTTGGGTATATAGAAGAAACTAAGTGAACGCTTTACACTAAGCACAATACAGTGTTATTCTTGCCGTCCGATCATCGTATTTGAGCTTCATCAATATAGCTCTTAATAATTCTGCTAAGGTCTCTGACAACGTACCGATCCATAAGACTATTCACATGCTCGAATGCACGTAAATTGATTATAAAAACACTGGTTCCTTAGATTCGCATCGGCCATTTAAAATGTTATCATAAAGGATGGGTTGTTCGTGAAGAAACAATGCACTGTCCTTAAATCATTGACGCGGTTCAGCTGGAAATTGCCGTTGTAATATGGAACGCATAACTTACTATTTTGATAGAAAGAATCTTTTCCATGAAGACTGTATTTCATTGAATACCCTTAATTCTCTTTTCTTTCGAACCTGCGGATGCTGATAACTTTGTTATTGTTTTAGTTTTATATAACAATGGAAGACTTCACTAGAAAATTTTGCCGATACTCGTATGTTAGGGAAGAATTTTTATTTGAAATAATTAAAATAATTTTATTTGTAATAACTTAAAAAGATTTATAATCATTTTACGATGTATTCCACCGACACAGGGAATGTGTTTCTACAATATAATTTTTCTATCTAGATATTATATTTGTACCCAGATACCGTGTTTGTATTCAGATATGGTTTTTGTACTTAGATATTGTGTTTCTAACAAAGATTATGTTTGTACCAGATATTTTTGTTTCTTCCCAGATATTGTGTCGTTACAGAGATCTTGTGTTTCTGTCCAGATATTGTGTTTCTGTCCGATCTTGTGTTTCTGTCCGATATTGTGTTTCTGTCCGATCTTGTGTTTCTGTCCGATATTGTGTTTCTGCCCGATCTTGTGTTTCTGTCCGATATTGTGTTTCTGTCCATAAGTTTGTGTCTGCCGAGATATTTATATTTATTTTGAAATCTACCGACAAATTGTGTTTCTGTTCAGATTTTGTGTCGTTACAGAGATATTGTGTATCTGCTGACAAATTGTGTGTCTGTCCAGATATCGTGTCGTTACAGAGATATTGTGTTTCTGTCCCGATATTGTGGTCCTGCCATTACATTTTCTTTCTTTTCTTTGTGTCAAAATATTGTGTTTCTATGAAGAAAATGTGTTTCTATCTTGACATTGTTTCTACATAGATGTAATGTTTGTATCGAGATATTGTGTTTCTATCTAGATGTTGTGTTTCTGCAAAGGTATTTTGTTTCTAACGAGGTATTTTGTTTCTACCCAGAGGATGTGTTTCTAAAGAGGAATTGTCTTAGTTTCTACTAAGATATTGTTCTACCACAAAAGTTGTGTTTCTACAAAAATAATGTGTTTCTACTACGATTTTGTACTTCTACCGAGATATTGTACTTCTGTCGAGATATTGTGTTTCTACTGAGACATTTTCCCGATATGTGAGTTTACATCTACCAATTCAACATAACATAATGACAAGATTTGAGTACCTGTAAAGTACAAAACCAAAATAACTATTTTGTGTTCTTGTTCTGCGCTGTATCCTTTTTTTTTTTTTTTTTGCTTGTGTTGAATACATCAAAGCAACCAATTATGATCATTTACAGGGACGTCCAGATATTTTGGTGGTTGAAAAACAATGCCTGGTTAGAACTACTAGTGCACTGCAGGTCAGCTGAAAGACCTTCCCACCTTAAGTCCTTTGCCCCGAAATGGACTCAACAACACGGTGGTAGGCTAAGCAGTCAGAGGAGTTACGAGTCAGAGACTCTACCACTACGCCACGGGCGCTACATGAGCTATATCTGTACAATGTGACATGCACATATGTAAAAAATATGTTAGAGATTGTGGTCTTGCTCAGTCCATATAGCGAGAAAAGTAAATTACAGATTGTGGGACTGTGTAAATACATGTAGGACGACATGGTGATAGCGCAACTGGTTCATTCCAGATTGTGGGATTGGCTTAATACAGATAGCGCGACTATTTGGTTACATATTATGGTAATGGCATAATTCAGACAAGACGACAAGTTCGTTTCAGTTGGAAATAAACCCAGATAGAAAATCCGGTACGGAAACCCGTAGGCAGTTGCTTGAGCTTTGCGATGCCTTCTGGCACCCCCTGCAGCTGCACTTACAAAGGCCGTATCGGCTTGCCTTACCGCTGGACTATGCCAGGAATGCCGAGAACGGAATCCTGGCACTGGACACTCTAGGAACTCTATACCCACTACCACCTTTGCTGACTCAGCTCAGCGTAGACTCAACACGGATTGCAGCACACACCAGTGATAAGCCCAGTCTCGTTTGCCGTAGAGCCGGTCGCTAGAATGTACGCTCGACTGTAGAAGGATTGGCTTAATGCATATAGCGTTATTGTGAAACTGTTTGTGAAACTGGCTTAATCTTCATCACAGATTGTGGGGTTAGCTTAATACAGATATCACGACATGTTCGTTACATACTTTGGTAATGACTAAATACAGATAGCATGACAAATTTGTTACAGTTTGTGGGAATGGCTTAAAAAACATATAGCATGACAAGTTTATTTACAGATAGTGTGACTGGCCTAATACTGATAGCGCAACTGATTTGTTGCAGTCTGTGGGACTGGTTTAATGCATATAGCGTTATTGTTTCATTACAGATTTTTGGGATTGCTTTAATACAGACAGCACACAGTTCACTACAGATTTTGGGACTGCCTTAATACACATAGCACGACAAGTTCTTGAAAGTTTGTGGGAATTGTTTATTACATATAGCCTGTAAGTGTGTAACAGATTCTTGGAATGGCTACATGTAGATATTGAGGGATTGCATTAATACAGATAGCTCAACTGATTCGTTAGAGATTGTGGGTCTGTCCTAGTCCATATAGCGAGACAAGTTCCTTACAAATAATGGAACTGGCTTAATACAGATAGCGCAACTGGTTTATTACTGTTTGTCGGACTGGCTTAATACACACAGTGATACTTGGCTCCTTACAGATTGGACGGCTGGATTGATATAGTAATAGCGCAACTGTTTTATGCAGATTGTGGGACTTGTAAATACAGGTAGGTCGTCAAAGTCGTTACCGACTGTGGCAATTGCTTAACACAGATATCCCGACAAATTCTTTACAGTTTGTGTCAATGGCGTAATATAACTTTGTCACAAATTTTTGGAACATATTACTATATATAGCACGACTAGTTCGTGAAAGACTTATACACCACGCGACTGGTCCGTTATACGTTGTGGGACTGGATTAATTCAGATAATGCACGGCTTAATACAGATAGCGAAACTGGTTCGTTACAGAATGAATGGCTGGCTTAATACTGATAGTACATGTTCGTCACACTTTCCGGGTGATTGAAAAAGGGCGACAGGTTCTTTACCAGTCACAC
Source organism: Sinonovacula constricta (assembly GCA_007844125.1). NCBI lineage: Eukaryota > Metazoa > Mollusca > Bivalvia > Cardiida > Solecurtidae > Sinonovacula > Sinonovacula constricta. The sequence goes on from CM017558.1 coordinate 55,547,982, forward strand.
AATATGTAAGGAACTTGTTGCGCTATATGAATTAAACCTAAGCTATTATTACAATCTGCAACAAACCAGTCCCAATATCTGTAACGAACGTGTCACGCAATATGTGGTAAGCCAGTCCAACAATATGTAAAGGACCTTTTGTACTATCTATATGAAGCCAGTCCAACAATCGGTAGCGAACTTGTTGCATTATCTGCATTAATCGAGTCCCACAATATCTAACGATAGCGAAAGTGGTTCGTTACCGGATATAGCTATGACTTGATACAGATTTAAGACTACTTATTTACATATTGTGGAACTGGTTTAAGATAACAGGGCAAATTCGTTACACGCTTTGGCTATGCCTGAAAACACAAAGGAATAGCTCCATGCAGATAGCGCTTTTGTTAGATTGTGTGGAAATGGTTAAATAAAGATTGTAAGACACGTTCGTGACTGATTGTGGGACTGCCTTAATACGAATAGCGCGACAAGTTCGTTACAGTTACTGGGACTGGCTGAATACTTGTATCGTATCAGTTTCGTTACAGACAGTGGGAGTGGTTTAGTACATATAGCGTATCAAGTTCATTACAGACAGTAGGACTGGCTTAATGTACTACAGATTCTAGGAATGTCTTACTATCCACATATTGTGGGGCTGGCTTAATACAGATATCGTGACAAGTTCGTAACAGATGTTGGGATTGCTTTTAATTGTAATTGTAAAATTGAGCACCAGGCAAACACGAAAAGAAAAAGGAAAAGAAACCGCCAGCCCTGCGGCTGGCAACGTGGAACGTCAGAACAAGGTGTCCTGGCTTTCCCTCCTGTTATCAGTCGAATCTTCTTCACAGGGAACGGAACGCATCATTTCATTCCGTGTGACTACCTCATAAGGACATCCACATATCTTAAGCGTTTAAGCTCCCACACTCTGTTCCACAGCCGAGTCTAAAGATGCATTTTATGAGGAGCTCGAGAAAACCATTAGAGAGATCCCAGCGAAGCAGTCCACACCTCTTGACCCCGTTACATCGAACACTGCGGTGTTGGCAAGCTCAACGAGAACAGTACAGCGGCTACTTGATCTCTCCTCTTCCATGATCTCGCCATCACAAAAACGGTAAATTTGAGCTGTGTGCGTCGCGTTCCTTCACCTTCTGATGAAGCAGCCTTTGATTATATGTAGCCTTACTTACAATTAAATATATGCTGACCAGTTAAAGATTAGTCTATGAAACTTGTTCCTGATTTACCTGTCGGGTCGTCATGTAAGAATGAAAGCTATAGTATAAGATAACCCAAATTTTGCTTGCATTTAACATAGGTAGACTAGGATTTAGTTCTGATAAAACTGTTGCTCTTAACACACAATCCTTTAAATGTGTTTTTAAAATCTAACACATCTTAAGGTTGCAAATAATTACCGATTATTGCGATGTTTTTATTTTCGATTAAAATGTCGGAACGTCATATAGTAGAAAGTTGTCTATGAAAGAAACTTTTTCATGTATATATTCAACAGCGTATGTCCAGAATTGTGTGGACACTTGTTCGAATTAAAAGGAACCGTGTTAAGTTGATGCACTTAATTCTTTCAAATGGTGTTTTAAAAGAACTTCATCAAACTATTTCGAATTAAGTACAGTTCAACTGTCAAAATATTTTACAATGCAACCCCTATATATAAAGTGTTCCATCTACGTCTGATAAAAAGGCATCCTTTGATTATTTCTATCCTAACGTGCCATTTAATATGTGCTGAAAAGTTTCAGTTTATTCTGATCAAATGATTTACCTTTATAAGCAGAACGTTTCATATAAAATAACGTGATTTAAATCGAGAACTAATATATTCTATAAATTTGATATTTTAGTTATTTATCCAGAGTTCAGGAAAGGCAACGATATGCTTGACTCCTTGTTAAGAAGGCCCTCTACATGAAGCCTGTTGCCTTCCATGTGTACAAAATATAGATTAATAACCAACATTATTGCGTAGGTTATAACTTTATCAGCAGACGCATGTACATTTATTGGCTTTGAATCTTGGGGATGAGTCACGATGACTTTTGTTTCACCATTTACTGTCTGATCAAAAGTCTTTTTGGATCATTTCGTTGGAACTATCCGGTCCTGCATTTATGCGAATTATGGCCATGTCTGGGTGGTTGGGTCTAAACATTGACACAGCAGACACTTTCACATTTTTTTTCTCGCGTAATTAGCAATTATATTTTTTGGGTACATATTTTTCAATCTATCCACAAAATATAGCTTGGTGTGTTTCTGTGGAGATCTTTTTTAAAAGCGTCATCATATATGTTTGTTTGGTAAAACGATTTTAGTTTATGATCAAATTGCTTATTTCACTCACTGCAGCATGAGTATCATGTTGAGACACGGTGTAAGGTATTTTCCTTGCCAATTTCCAGTTTTATATGATGCGCCTCATGGGCTACATACTTGTAGCACCTCATTTACCTTAATGGAGAATCTACGAATATCATCAATCAGTAATGTTGTTTCTTATATGCGTCTCATTGAGAAACTATTTCAATTGACTTTTACAAAATACTTTGTTTTATTGTGATTGTACTTTTCTTATTTTTGTTTTTCCATAAAAGAAGGTTTACGTTTGAATTTACATCTACATAAATCATTACATCATAATAATTATAAACTGCTGTTGTGGTGATACCGAAAACATTAAAACAGAAATAGGTCGCGGCTTTCTAAGTCATTGTTAACTGGGCGTTTTCTCCGACAATTCGGGATATGATCATGGTAAAGTGACTTCCAAATGGCAGTTGCTAGTGGCGGATTTATATTTGTATTTGCAATCTTGTATGTGTTCTTGAAGATACAAAAACGAGGACGCGGCTCGTCGTGAAATGTAAACTCCTTGTTGTCCACTATTGCTGCTCCGATAACATGCCGAAGAATACCTAGGACAATAAAGCAAAACACGTTACAAATACATATAAGTGTCAGCGTGTAGGCAAAAATATATCAGAACCAATTATAAATACGTGTCAGCCAGGCTGGAAAGATATTTAGAAATACAGAACTCTTTAAATTAATGTACATCTACCTCAGCTGACTGTCAAATATATTTACAAAATCAATAGACTGACACATACAAATATTTACAGGCTTATCGGCTCACTGTCACATATATTTCAAGTCATGTCAATGGATTGGCACAAATATTTACATTTTCCTCAACCGACTTTTACAAATATTTACACTCTCCTGGACTGACAGCCGCAATATTTACACCGTCCTCGGCTTACCCTAATATGCACTATACTCCACTATAGGGAAAGTATAAAAACTTGAATAAGATGTTCAAGTTACAATTATGGAAATATACATGAAATACAGATTTATGAATGAGAAAGGCTGCGGCGGAATTAAGTGAATGAAGGGGCATAAGCAGGGAGGAAAATGTTAATAAATATTATTGGAAAAAGTGTTGCTCTGGCTAAGTATTCTAAACTAGATATTCTACATACGTCTGGTTACTTTTGACCTAATTTTAATTAAAATACGACAAAAAAATAACATGGAAAGCATGGAATGTTTATTACCATAGTTTCTATAATCATTTGTTGGTGTCTGTTCATATAAACAATTAAAATATTATGGGTAGGTGTTTTTATAAGGCTCAAAATTGCATCATTTCCAATGTGTTTTGCACTGTATTTACCAAGGGAAATTAAATTAAGTTTAATTGACTAGTATTTGCCTTCCCTAAACAGCTTACAAAGCAAAACTTACACACGCTTATTCTAATTTCGCATCGTAAATTACACACCGACTGGCAATTTTTCGTCATCTATTTCGTCAAAACGCAAGAAAGTGTTCCTTTTGTAATAGAGTAACTTGCAACAATAAAGTGTAGCTGGCAATTATAAAAGTAGCATAAAAACCTAGCCGTTTGGCGAAGTTTTATTTAACAAAAGAAACCAAGTTAGAAATGCAGCTTGTAAAAATAGATGTAGCAGAGAACAAGGAAAACACACAAATAGCACAAATACTCCACTTCCCATTAGAGTTATGGTTCGTAACAGTCAAATGTTTATATGTAATTCATCAACAGAGTAAAAGAGTGTTTAGTTCCCAGGATCGTCCTCTACTTGTTTAAAGTTCATACTCTCTACGGCGCCTATGGTATCTCACATTCTGGCTATTTCTGGTGTTTAATGGGTTAATCGTACAACCACCATTTCTCTGGTCAGTCAAGTCTGGGCCTTTCTTTATACAATATTTATCAATTGTATTAGTTGCAGGATTTATCTTCCATAAAGCTTTTTGTTTTTTACTAAAAATACTTATATTTGTTATTCTTGCTCTTAACTACTGATTACCTGTAATATATGCATCCTCAATAAAGATATATGGCATGTGTTCAGATAGGGCAAATAATTGCGCCACTATGTTCCCTGATATGACGTAAGCATTTCCGGCTGTGTATGGAGGATAATATGTCATGGGGTAAGTTTCGTTTGCCAACGCCCACTTATCGTCTGACCGTTTGACGTCCGACTTTCTGTTGACATATCCAATAATCAACCCCTTATCACTGACGGTAAAGTTTGCTAAGTATCTTCTTAAATTAAGAACATGGACAAATGTGTCATCATCCACTTTTAGGACAAACTTTGCCTGTGGACAGTAAGTCTGAACCCATTTCAGTCCCATCAGTACTTTAATGGTCAGATTTCTGTAACTATCTTCAAAATCTCCTTGTACGATGTCACCATACTTGAGGGATTCTTTATTGGCTGCGAGTATTTGTTCGTCGGTTCTAGCCCTCCCGAGCAGAAATATAAGTCTGATGTCATCGATTGTAGTATTATAGTGAGGCCAGCTGAACGATGTTGCCACGCTACCCCAGGTATGACGTATGGCGTTACGTTCGGCAATATTTCCAAACTTGGTTAAGCACATCATAAGAAGATATATCGTGTCTTTGCCACAAGTCTGCTTAGCCGTCATTATAAGCTTGTAATCGTATGGATTTATTCGACCTTTTCGTACTGTGAAGTACATTTTTTGAATTTCAAGTTTCGTTTCATTGCTTAGTTGATATATTATATGGATAGCTCTGTTTGTTGATTGGTCTTGAAATCCGTCTTCATTGGAAGACGGGTAGAAATCCGACTTGAAGTCCACTATGTCAACACGGCTCCGATGTCTCACAACAAACAGGAGCATTAACATGGGCGTGATGCATATCCCAAATAATACGATTCTCCTGAATTTAAGCAGCTTGCGAAACTGTAAAAAATGTAAACAAATTATCAATTACATATTTACTGTTTGTGAATCTCACTTAAATCTATTTTTTGATTTGTCAATGTCAGTGAAAGACATGTCCCAAATTAATTCTCAATTTGGAAAAACTCATTTCTTTCGATATTTCGAGGTTTTGCAATATGTAAACAAATGAAGTAAAAGTTGAAATTCACTTTAATTGTGGTATCCGACAATTTCCCTATACTAATTACATATATCTATATCGAACTATCTTTAGAGCTAGTCCGGCAAAAGGTAAATCTGAATGTATAGTATTTCTAGAATTATAAAAATATCGATAGGTAAGAATAGATATCGACTTCAGAGCAAATTATCCGGATTTTCCGGTTAAAAATAGCTATCTCTGCAGAGTGGCTTGTGGATAGGAAATGACTGTACGCAATGACGAGTGGCGATGTGTGCTTGTGTGTTCACACAAATCTACAACATGAATGAACAGCAACATGCCATTAACAATAAATTAATGACTTGGGGGGGAGGGACTAAAAAAAGAAAATAAATTTTATTTCAAACTCTCAATTTGTACAATCAAATGCAGAATTACTGATAATTTGATCGCTGCCAGGCTTCATAATGTTTTAAGCGTTTAATAATAAATAAATGATAAATAATAATAATAGCTATAAATATCCTTTTTTCTGAATAAGCAATATTCGGTCATCCTTTGCTAATAGCAGAATTAAGGTGGTGCTTGAGTTCTGTGACTAATTAGCATTTACATTCTAATGTTTGACACTCTTCCATATATACTTAGTTGATATATTATATGACACGAACATAAAACCTTGATCTCTTTCATAATAATATACATGTATTTTCAATGCCAGACTTAATAAATTGTCACGTGATAATAATGTGTTTAATCAACAAGAGACGTTACTTATCAAAGTAGAACGTAGCTGGTTATCACAGTTTTCTTCCATAGGCCACATCAACACCTGTGGTCTGTTTATAATAGCGTTGACTACTGACTACGCATGCATAGCTCTTCGTGTGTTTTATTACTTAAGCGTCACTAAATTGTGAAGTTATTTAGTGAAGTGTAGTTAAACCGCTGTTCTGATAGCTAGAGTACTAGTGAATGAAATGTTTGGGTGAACAATGACTGATAAGGTTTCAGCGATGAATTCCTAAAAAGTTATGATACTTTGACATTTGCTCTGAGACGATGTAGTTCAGGAATGTGTAGACGTAACATTTTAGGTTTCTGGAAAAGGACACTAGTTAATTGAAGTAACTGCTGTTTATATTGTATGATGTGCATAAATGAACCGTTTGTTTAACTGAATATGTAGTTTGAAATTGAAAGTATTGTTTAAAAAGAATACCAATGTCATTGTATGATATATCGAAATAAATCATTCTTGTGTAAAATTAACTTTGTAATGAATATAGTAATTTCTTATTGAAGTCACTAGCGAGTACTACCACAATCAACAACTCTATTAACTTTCTTAATCATGATCTTATTAAGGAAAGCTAACACTCTATTGACAAAAATATGCACACATGGCAGTTAGCTGCACAAAAAATAAATGAAAAATGACAATATAGAGTCTAATGAAATTTCGTCTATCAATGTAGCTGATTACGCCATGCATGCTAGAAGTCTGTACACTCTCATAGCTAATGGATAGACTGCAATTACTTTAATCAATAGACTAGAACTCCAGCAGCCAATTGTATGAACAATGGTTTAGATATACCCACGGTTTATCATAATAAATATCATGGTAAGCTTACTACTTAAGTATAATCGTTTCTTTAAATACAGTAACCACTTGGGTTATGTTACAAGTCATAGTAAATTTTAACTCAAGGTTAATTAAATAAACAAATCAAACTTGGATTGTGACGTAAATTTCCAGCTAAGGTTGTCAGACGACAATTAAATTGTCATAAAAAAGGAATATAAGAAAATGGCTCCAGAAAATGTCTTTTCAGCGAACGGAAGTATCAAAGCATCCGTATGTGCCACAGTCAGGATGGTAGGGCAATTCGGCGAGTTTTTGGCACAGATCACCAGTAACATACACTATTCCATATAAGTATAGTTCAACATTAGTATATATCTAAAAGAACCAATATTTGATAGATATAAAGGCCAACAGTTTTAACACTATACTCATAAATCTTTGAGAAACAGTATCGTACGCTGCTGCCAGTCTCCCAGGATCAAATCCTAATTGATCTTCATTTATTTATTATTTTGCCAGTTTTTTGTTGTTGAGGCAGTTGAAGATGAAAGTATGTCTGCAATATTAAGTAGATTTCAATTTTGAAAAACACTTTTAGCACAGAATTATTGTTTCTTATAGTAGATAGGATATTGTGCATTTATTGAACAAAGATTGGTTCTTTTACTTTATTGTTTTTTGTATGCATGTTTTGGACACACGTATCTTTGTTGAGAAGAAATATATCAACCAAGTGACGAAATAGCTTAAAGATCGAGCATTGCTACTGGTCAGTCACAGATGATACATACCGATAGGATGACCTATATAGCGCAGATAGAACGATATATATATCGTGAATACCGGGGATTCTTACCGTTTGGTCGCACATGGTCTACTTAGAAAGGAAGATCTTTAAAGCGAATATACCGGAGATTCATACTCGTCCGCGGCGGTCGGTAAATACATGTAAAGATAGGAAGATCTGTTTAGTGCATATACTGGAGATTCCTGACGACTATGGCCGTTACATACATATGGGATTTGTATAACGTATACATCGGAGATTCTTAGCGGTGGGTCACGGCCGGTATATATACATATACATGCATCTGTGTAGGGTGTCATGGTATATATTCCGCGGTCGGTACATACAAGGATCTGCATTCTTTCTCAATTAAATTCACATCATGACACTGTATAAACTCATTGACGAGATGATTCCTCCAATTTGATTTCACGCTGTCACTTAATAATTGTGCATACTAATCTTCTACAGCGTCATTTCATTTATATTCAGATTGGTATAAATTCTCTGATGAGAATCCTATGTTATAACATCATATTGCTGCTTCGTGATGTCAACAGAAAAATGCATGACAAAGTGGTCGATAAATATATTTAAATTGTCAGTTCCCAAAAAAGGGAAAATTATTCATCAAAGCATAATTTACTACACGACATTCATTTTTACTACTCTACAGTTTTTCTTTTAAAAAAGGCATAAATCTAATACACTTACCATCATGCCTTGCGAAGAATTCTCCTAACAATAAATAGAGCAGTTAACTGATACACGTCGCGACCCTCTTGCACGCCTGCTCATTCCAAAGTTTATATTCAGTAAATCCAACAATACAATCATCTTTTAGGCACATCCACAACAAATGTTCTTTGCATTCATTAATTTTGAAACATTATAATTATTTTATATACATATTAAAGAACCAACAATACGTAAGGTTGTACGGTTAAAGTTTAATAAATGTAGGAATTAATCCAACAGTATACTTGTTAACATACGCCCTGGACTACTGGTTTACTGTCAGAACTCGACAAGGCATGAATGAACCACCAACGATTCCATTAATAATGTATTAGACCTCGTAACATGAAATACAACCAGTCTATTGATTATTATTATTAATAATTTTAGCACTGCATATATGTCTGTTTCTGTCTGTCTGTCTGTCGTCTGTTTGTCTGTCTGTCTGTCTGGCTGGCTGTATGCCTGCCTGCCTGTCTGTCCGTCTGTCTGTCTCTCTGTCTGTCTGTCTGTATATCTGTCTGTCTGTCTGTCTGTCTTTCTGTCTGTCTGTCTGTCTGTCTGTCTGTCTGTCTGTCTGTCTGTCTGTCTGTCTGTCACTCTAGTTATTCCTAGAGATACAATAAAACATACATAGTTTCAGGTTTTTTAGTTTCTTTTCATCACTTGGTTGGGAACAAAAGAAGGTCACACAGTTAAAATCCCACCGCAATACTAAATCATCATATGTTCTGTCTGTTTTAACTATGTAAATTTTACTATAAATAACCGGGACACAGGTCAAGAAAAGCATCGCTCCCATTTTAGTCTGCAAGAAAATATAGAACAAAACTCTGTATGTAAATGTTTGGGTATGAAAGTAATATTACAAGAAAAAAGAACCTTATTTCAATCGAAGTGGCATTACAATTCCTCTTTTTTTAAATCTGGGAACCGGAAGTGGTTCAATAATGCGTTGCTTTAAGTATTCAGTTGTACCGATAAGAGTGTTGTGCATCTCATGAATGCCATAATATGGATTTCGGGTACTTTCTGATTTGTTTAGATGTAATTTCTGATGTTCCTATCTGAGCGTATAGTTAGTTGAATCCTGTCAGAACGTCAGATTATTCTGGAATATAAGATCCCATCTCTACCAGTCACAATGTCTGAGAGATTACAGCCTTTTGATTTCGCTTCGGTTTGGGTACTTACCATCTCTTGGTTTGTGGAAAAACTGTCCGTGTATGATCCCAGGCAATTGACTTTGTTTTTTGGAGTATTTAAAAGAAACTAAGTGCACGCTTTATACTAAGCACAATACATGGTTATTCTTGCCGCCCTGTCATCGTGTTTGAGCTGCATCAATATAGCTCCTCTTAGCAATTCTGAAAAGGTCCCTGACAACGTACCGATTCATTCAGATCATTTACATGCCCGAATGCACGTTTATTGATTATAAATACTCTGGCTTTTTTAGATTCGCATCGGCCATTGAAAATCCTATCATAAACGATGAATTGTGTTCGTGAAGAAACAATGCAGTGTCCATTGACGCTGTTCAACTGGTAATTGCCATTGTAATATAAAACGCATAATTTACTATTTTGTTAGAAAGAATCGTTTCCTAGAAGACTGTGTTTCATTGAATACCCGAACGGGTTGCTTCCATATTGATTCATCGCAAGTGACAAACACTATTAAAGGGTGCACATTTCTGGTATTCAGGTTTGAGACGTGTTAAATTTTAAGCCAGTAATATACTGCCGATGCTGATAACTTTGTTCTCTTTCTTAGTTTTGTATTACAATGAAAGATTTCACTAGAAACTTTTGCCGATACTCGTATGTTAGGGAAACATCTTTATTTGAAATAATTAAAAGAATTGTATTTGTTATAACTAAAAAATATTTAATCATTTTACGATGTTTTCCACCAAAACAGGGAACGTGTTTCTACAATATATAATGTTTCTTAGAGATATTGTTTTTGTACCCAGATACTGTGTTTGTATTCAGATATGGTTTTTGTACTTAGATATTGTGTTTCTAGCAAAAATTATTTTTGTACCAGAGATCTTATGTTTCTTCCCAGATTGTGTCGTTACAGAGATATTGTGTTTCTGTCCAGATATTGTGTTTCTGTCCATAATTTTGTTTCTGCCGAGATATTTATATTTATATTTTATTATCTACCGACAAATTGTGTGTCTGTCTAGATATTGTGTCGTTACAGAGATATTGTGTTTCTGTCCGATATTGTGTTTCTGTCCATAATTTTGTATCTGTGGAGATATTTATATTTATTTTGTATCTACCGACAAATTGTGTTTCTGTTCAGATTTTGTGTCGTTACAGAGATATATTGTGTATCTGCTGACAAATTTTGTGTCTGTCTAGATATTGTGTCTTTACAGAGATATTGTGTTTCTGTCCCGATACTGTGTTCCTGTTCATGCATTTTCTTTCTGCCGAAATATTGTGTTTCCAAGGAGTTATAGTGTATCTACCGACAAATTGTGTTTCTACCATGAAATTGTGTTGCTATCAAGAAATGTGGTTCTACCTAGACATTGTTTTACCAAGATGTAATGTTTCTATTGAGATATTGTGTTTCTATCTAGAAAATGTATTTCTATCTAGACATTGTTTTACCAAGATGTAATGTTTCTATCTAGATGTTGTGTTTCTATCTAGATGTTGTGTTTCTGCAAAGGTATTTTGTTTCTACCGAGGTATTTTGTTTAAGCCCAGAGCGTGTGTTTCTGAAGAGAAATTGTGTATCTACCGAGGAATTGTCTTAGTTTCTACTATGATATTGTTCTACCATAAAAGTTGTGTTTCTACAAAGTTAGTACCAGTAGTGCACTACAGGTCACCTGAAAGACGTTTGCCCCGAAATAAACTCGAACAGCTGCGGTGGGAGGCTAAGCAGTCAGAGGAGAGTTATGAATCAGCGACTCTACCACTACGCCACAGGCTATATATTGACAATGTGACATGCACATACGTGAAAAACCAAGCCCAGTAAAGTACAGATATTAAAGAAGTGATCTTTGAAGACATGAACAAAGGATACGCTATATAGGGATTCGTGGATATATCGATTTTCCACTAATTTGCACTAATTTGCACGGTAATTTCTATTGCAAGTATAGACAAATAAATAGATGTACACCGGACAAAAGCTCTGACTGTTCGATAAACACTATTGAAAATTGTGTTAATCATTACGCGATACATTAAGCACGAGAAGATTGCTTTCAATACAAATAATAATTTCATAAATAAACAATCCTATGCCCTTGACACAGGCTTAATATCGATCCCATACAGAGTTGGGGAACATATCAGCAGTAATTAATTGATTAGTTGAGTCAATACCATTTGCTTGTATTTTATTTCTATACATTTCGCCATACAACATTGCACAATCTATATATTGTGTACAATTTGTTTCTTTTGATGCCGTTATAGTACTGAGAGGATCCGGGATGAACCGTATTGATCAGGTTTAACAAGCAGTCCGATTGTTTTAAAATTAACAAAACAGCCGCAGTTTACCAAGAACCACCGAGGAAAATGTCGATAACGCTAAAATCTTACTAGAAACCGTTATATTCAGATTGTGTCACTAACACCTTATTTACTTTCGTGTATAATGAATGCCTATTGTTAACACTCATTTACGATGACTAAATCTTGAGCAAAAAGTGAGTTCCTCCTCCTTACTCTGTTACTTCTATCGTCTCCGCCCTTTTTGTGTGCTCCCTCTTCTTTACTCTGTCTTTTCTTTACCCATTTTGTATTCAAATACATTGCTTACAGTTATGTATCAATATGGGAATGATATTACTTGCCTCATGTTGTACAATGTTGTACCTGAGACGTACTAAATGTATTGTCTGTCTGTCGGTAGATCTACCTGTGTATTGATGATAAGACATGTACATGATCAATCTACGATAGAAATAAATGCGTACAGACGGGTAAGAGATATAACTTTGTTATATAATCTAAGTATATACATAAATTGACTTAAACACCATGTGTTTTGTAAACTAGGCAGATAAATCTAATTGAAGAAACCGATTTTTTTCTACACTATACTTCCACTTGACGAGATGTGTGGTAAATAGCTTGTATATCAAACAAGATAAACACAGCGCAATATATTAAAGGGTCAATGAAAAAGCCTCAAGAAGTCTAAAAATTATTACTGGTTAGAAATATCATGTGACAATCAATGAGGTTTTTTTTTTTTCAAACAAAGTGAAGGTGTACAAACAACGATCTTGTAAGATTGTTTATATTGAAACTAGATACAATTAAGATGTAGATTTATCATAAAGCGAAGAAGAAAATATAGCATAATGTTTTTGGAAGCTGTACAGCGACTAGGACTGAGCAGAATTTTCGAGGAATTATTCTGAAATACATTAAACGAAAACGTTTTCCGTTTATTGTTTATTGTTGTTTTGTTTATTTCAAAAATAGTATTTATAAACGCTGGAAACCATAACAATACGATTATTTACTCGCGTATGCTCTTTATTATACATGTAACATGTTCAGGTTGTCATTTTCCAAAGGTAATAAGGCCTACCATTCTAAGATACTAGTAGTTAACATATCTGTTAATTGAGTCTTATTGCGCTCTTTTTAGAGATTTCTCTTCGCTACCTTCTCGTGATCATTCACGCATTTGGTTGCGTTATTATAAACCAAACTCTTAAGTCGTTTTAGATCATTTGTCTTTCGATTAAGACAACATGTACACAAGTGATCATTTTACTTCCTTTAAGTAATGTTGCTTCTCAATGTCAGACATGTAGACTTCTGGATTGGTACAATTCGGAGAGTTGGTGAGGAGACTTTCCGCAAACTTGTTCCCCTTTGTCTTCATGACGATGTCACAAAGACTGACACCCAGGACAAGAGACCTTGTTGTTGCTACGTCCTCCATAGCATAACCGCCAATAATGTACGTCTCGCCTTCCCTCAGCCTTAACCCACACAACGCATCAGAACCGAATGTTTGAAGAACCTTCCTGGAGGTTTCGTAAGCATGGGAACTCCTTGGACATGGAAAAAAATGTGAAAAAAATGTATCAAAACTAAGAATTTTGGAACAAACTGATGCTGCTTATTCGCAAATCTCGAAGTGATATAAAAATGATAAGAAAGGAATTTGAATTGATAAACTGATTATCCTGTACACATTAAGATCTCAAAAGCAGGAATTTTGTTTATTTAATTTAAAAAACCTTGATGAACTAGAAAACAAAACAGTAGTTCATTTGTCATTGTTAAAAACTGGTCAGCTAAGACATTTTACAAGCTGCAAGGTCAATAGAAACTTCATATGCATCTTAATGAGAAAAAAAGTTAAATATGCGGTCCCCTTCTTTGGGTTTGTAACTTTAATACTGCTTCCTGTGTAAGTGTAGAAACGAGACGCAAAGTTTACGTAAAATAAATTCCAAACATGACCATCGACTATATGAAGCGTTAACATTTGACAGCTGTTGGATATTATCAAAACTAAAACAATATTTTGAAACGGATTAATGACTGGCGTCTATGGCTCAGAATTAGCCAAATGCACATACCACAAAAGGGCCTGAACGCCAGTAAGAGAGCCACTTATATTAGTTAGAGTAGTTAAGCCACATATTTATGACGGCATTATTAATGAATCTATGGCTACAACATATCATATGATAATAGTAATTATTTATATACGACTATTTATAAATTCGTTATGTTAATACATTTCTTTGCTTAGTTGCTATGTTCAGTTTATGTAAATCACAATTGCTTATAATTATCAACTAATTACCTCATTATTTCAATAACATCAAACGCATATTGGTATGTAGCGTACTGTTCTTTAATCATATCTTTGAATTCCTTTGGGATATCAGGCGGCAGACTGAACAGTCCTTTGTACATGGGGTCAAATTACTTGTTGACCTTGGCCTTGATTACGTAATCAGATGTGCAAAACATCCATGGAAGATTATGTTGAGGACACGAACAACCAGCAGTCCGCCCAAAGCAGATGCAAATAATCACGAAGATCACCATTATAATGGAATGGGCCATCTGTAAAACTTGAAACAATAAAAATCAACTAGGTAAATTAAAAAGGGCATCTGACATCTCCTGTCAGGAAAACAGTTTTTGATTCAATTTGTTACTTCAATGCTCCTGTCAAAAGCTGCTTGCTGTTGTCATAGTTTTATGTGGAAATTTACAAAATCAATGCAATGTTTAAAGATCCTTTATCTATATGCATCATAGTAGACCTTTTCAGAACCAGTTTAACTACATGATAAAAACCAAATGATTACATATATATGTATATATTACAACAGAATACAATAAAATTATACTGTAAACAGATTTTCACAAGAAAATAACAATGAAATGGTCATATTTCTGTAAATATAATATTTAAAGAATAATTAGTTTAAAATTATTTTTATATATGAAATGAACCTGTTATGGATGCTTGCAAGAAGCTGTCGCGCATAAGCCTATTCATTTAATAGGAACTATAAAATTCAATGGTGCATTAGTTATCATCGCCGCCACAAAGGTTTCTATAATAATATCTCTTGTTTCAGAGGTTATTCAGCTCAAAGCTTTTCAGAGATCGCACTATCACGCTTTTGTCAGTTACTAATTTACATCGATTAAATGTTATAGTTTGTTTCCGCGTATTATTGACTTTTTCAAGTATTAAAGAGTTTAATACACGCTTTTTAACTATTTGTCTTGCTAAAATATTGCAGTCTAATCTGTTCTGTTTTACTGAGATATACTCATGAAGTACCTTTTTCTTTGAAATTGGGACTCTTTTATTTAAAAGGATCTTATAATTGTGCTATTTCAGCGCGTATTTAAGGGTGAGATGTTTCATTCTTACATTATATTTTAGCTAATGAAATGTTAATGTAATGCCAAACTCATTTCAGATGATACTAAATAATAAGATTGAATAAAAACTAAGAAATTGATAAAATGATAGTGCCAATATTAATAACAAGAAGTAGGTAGAGGAATAAAATCATTGAACTTTAGCAGGAGTGATAAAACGAACAATAATAAAGGCTTAATAGTACGGTGAAAAGCTACGAGCCGTAGTATTTGGCATGAGTGGATATTGACAGAACGAGGTCTGACTGCTAGGAATCCCGAACATGTTATACATTTATAAATACTTATGTTGATAAGAAGCATAAGATTCACGTCCAAAAATAAAATTAGAGATAAAGATGTTCTTCAAATTCATGCAAACAAACGTTACCTGTATTTTTCCCAATCAACACAACTATAAGAAAACTGCTTAGCAATAGTAATAAACACGCTTTAAAACATAGATAGAATATGTTGTTTCCTTCGACCAGTACCACATTTCCAGTTCTGACTAGTAACGCATTCGTGAATTACGAGCATCATATTATACAACCACAGCAATTAGCAGCATTTACGAGGGACAATCAAGAGGATTTGAGGCAAATATCATTGCTTTTATATCGTTATCTTCATTCCTGAAAATGTCAAAAATGAATGTGTTCGTTCGAGAAACAACTGTAAAAAGTTAATTTTTGCATTGTTCACCACCCCACATGGTTGACCTTAACCATATGGTAACGAAGTAATTACATAAAATATCGCATTACACGTCAACGTGGCGCTACCAAGAAGAGCGTAACCAAGAATATTATGTGAACTTTTAATCTCTAGATGAGAGTTCTTGCAATGTAGTTCTTGTCTCCGAAACATTGTGTCATGATGGTAAATACATCTACTTGTCAAGTGGTTTGAAATCCCATTGATGGTCTTTACTCTACAGCCGGGACAAGCTGAGAAGCGCTAATGTTTAAACGTTGACCTTCAATTTTGATCATGATTTTTTGGGTTTAGAAAATTATGTCTTGGTGTCCGACACACCATTTACTTCAGGATACAATTAAATCAAATGTTTAAATGTACTTCACAACCATGTGAAGCTCGAAATCAATTATTTTTATATATTATTTTTATATAAAAATATGCATTTGTCAGTGTCACTGGATGTCGACGATGAGAACATCTGTCTGGTTAGGTGTGGATTACCGTAAGATGCCAGTGCAATACATTATATAAACATATATACTTGCAGTTTATTATCTTGTCGTACTTAAATAACAATGAAGTACACATAACCAATGTAACATTTCTTTGTTTATAAGTAGTAGGCCGATGTTGCCACAGTCACAGTGCAGATGCCACAAAAGAGTCTGTCAGCACATTGTACTGAAAGAATGCGTGGCCTCGCAGATCTGTAAGAAAATACAGAAATCACTACCGAAAACATAACGGCTGTTAGTAAAGTACTAAAAGGAAGTCAGCGTAAAAGCTATTGGCTTTTTTTTATGTTACCCACTTTCTGGTTTAATTCTCAGAGGTCCCCGAAAGATGGCTAATTATTTAGGGCAGCGGTCCTAACGACATGCATTTCAAATGTTAAATGTAGCATGCATTCATACTTTTTCTGTTATTTTTCATGGCTAAGGACGTGATAAAAATGCTTTTTTATTATTCTAGAAACATAATAAGAAAATAAATTTTTAACATCATAGTTCTTGTTATAACAAAACTGATTGTGAACCTAAATCATAATCGGAAAACTGCATGCCACATTCTATGGCTAGAATCAAACATGTATACAAAAAATTGGGTACATTAATTACATGGCAGGTAGTAGTTGTATACTACGACTGGAGCTAGTTTGGTTTTGGCGACAAGCTCGGATCGGCTCAAAACTACAGTCAACCACAAAGGAAAGTTTACACTTTAAGTTTTTCTACAACATTTGTTGTAGGTATCTTTAAACTCAACAATAGACTTTTTAGAATAGAAAATCGACAAAGAATTCGTTTTTTATATCAACATTTTATTATAACACGGAAAGGTCGTGAATGTTGAAAATTAAAAATGCATGTACAGCATGGGTTTGATGAATCAGCACATAGTTTGTGTAACCTGTGTAGATGGGTTGGATAGCTTGAGTTTGGTTATTAAAAACGGACTAATCTTAAAGAGATACAAGTCCATAAACAGTTGACGCCTTGATAAAAAACAGCGTTCCGAGGCAGTTGGCATGCTGCGGAGCGAAGCCACTACACTGCAGTAGCTCGGTCTTTTAGCTTCAGACGAGTTATAGTGCGTATGTTGCTACAGAGGTATACTGCGACAGGACATGTTAAAGACCGACCAGGGACAGGAAGGCTACGAGTCACAGCACTGCAACAGGACAACTTAAAGGGGTGAACGTTAATTTTGACTATTTGACAATGTCGTTAAGATAAAATTATTTCTGCCAAGAATTCTTAATTGTCTCGGGTATTAAATTCCGTTGTTTGACTATGAAAACCATATTTATGTTTGGGTAAACGTTGCATACACACATAATTTTAAAGTTTTCCACTCCTATTATTTGACAATGTTCTTATGTCTTTCTTTTTCCCTTGTCGTCACGTTTCGGCAGATACAGCTTAGAGACGGTTACGCTCACGACAAAACTGATGTAGACGAACGTATGTCGGAACAATTCTAAGCAGACGACACAAACAAAGTCGTTCAGACTGATGTGGGCGTCATCTTCAGTGGACACGACGTCAGTGAGATGCATCGTTTTTTACTGATGAGTCGAAGTTTAACCTAAGTGAAAGCGATGGAGTTTATGGATACTTCTTGTCCGGCGTTTTGCACCGTTCTGTATCAAGGAAGTTGATAGGTGTGGCGGTGGTAGTCTACACGTGTGGGGAGGAATTTCAGTTTTTTTTGTAAAACGGAGCTAATCTTGCAAGAGAGTATCAATGCCAGACAATACAAGGACCAGGTTTTACGTCCAATCTCTATCCCTTATAAGCAGCGGCATCTTCCACACGGCGCATTCTAACAAGACAATGCAAGGCCACTCACCGCAAGGACCCTTATGGAATGGCCAGCCAATTCTCCGGATTTAAATCCAATTGAAAACGTTTTTTCCATCATGTTTCAAAAGTTAAATGTTCTTTTGAAATATTTTTTTCATTCATTCAAATAAGTTTAAGGTCTTTACAGAAAAAGCCATGTGTCAACTTTCTTTTGCGGTTGACGGTATGTTTAAAATTGAAAATAAGGCGACCAGACCAGAACGTAGCTAACTACACGGTGCGTATACGGTGTGTATACAGATCACTAATATCGTACATCTTTATACGCGATAGATTGCATTCATAAACTTACGTCGTCATAATAGAGAACGATCTTTCTTTTCTTTCTCTTAATTTCTTGGTCGACTTGGCGATATCTTGGTAGGTAATGTTACTGCTTTGTTCGAACCCTGACGGTAGACTCGCTTCCGCAATTGTCATTCCCATAAATTCAGCTGAGTTCATACTGCAGCAAGAAGCACGGGCATACTTTTGTATGTAAAGCTGCATTTTAAAACCATAATTACATATTAACATAGTAAACATCTTCAAAAGGTTCGGGTAAAAGAGGCACCACGCGACAGAAAAATACCTGTGTTGGCACAAAATGATTTTCTCGAAAAAACTATTTTGTCTTTGGCTTCCAACTGGTTTTGCTAAACAAACGTCTTTTACCACATCAAAATAATGTCGAAAATCCATAGGAAATTAGTATTGTGGCACTTATGGGTCAATTTAATACGCAAATGCACTAAATTTCCTAAACAAAGACCCGCGGACCATAAATGCATGTAAGACGCTAGAAAATGAAATTTCAGGTACTGCAATATTTCATGGTTTTACAATAATTGTTTCTAAGACATACAATCTGATTTGTGTCACTGGAAAGCTCTGTAAAACAAAGGAGAGGCAACAATAGTTAAGTTAACATTAAAGAAATAATTGAAATTAGCTGTGTTTTAACAACTCAAATATTATAGTCACCACCTCGTGTTTCTGTAAATTTGTATATTCCATTCAGAGTCTGTAGTGTTTCTTTCAATGCTGTCTGTTGTCCTGAATGCAGGTGCTACTGAATCTTACGTTATGTAGTAAGTGGAAATATACTGTCACAAACAAAAACGTTATTCTGACAATAGGAACTGGTATTTGTTTCAATAATATTGATTAATATGTCTTCAGGAAAACTTACCAGAATGAGCAATACATTCAATGAATGAATAAATAGTGTTTCATGATTGCCTTAATAAGGTTTGTCGTTCCCTGCCTAGAATATAAGATGTCAGGATGATGCGACTGAATAAGGTGTCATATTAGGTACTTAAGACATAACTTCATATTGCGGCATGACTTTGCTTCAAAAGAACACTGCCTAAAGTGGGATGACATTTTGAAAGAGTATTAACCTCGCACTAGTCGACCCCAACCCTTAACCAACAACACTAAAGTCAGACATTTTTTTTACTAACTTTCCACCTACATAACATACCTGGGCGAGTGCGGATCCTTGTCCAGTGGCGGTTAAACTGACGGGCAAGGTATCGTTGGTTGAGCTGGGCCACTGGCCATCAAGAACCTGGCAATATAAATGTCATCAAACTGGCTACAAATCGTGGTTTATGAGTACTAGGCACTTTTAAGACGTTTTGTGTCTGTAGATATAATTAGACGAATAAAAGAATACATTTAACAGTAATGTGTCATTTGGTGTAAATCTTAAGTTTCGAAAAATAAATGCAGGCATCAGCAAAGTAGTATATACTAGTAAATATAAGCACATGTGATTTAAAGGAGCGAAAAACAATCACTCATATTTCATTTTGCGTTATCTTATGTTATTAATGATATGAAAAAATCACCTCCTGTTAAAATACCAAAACTTTACATATAGTTAATGTCGTTGCAGAAGACTGTACATACAAAATCCATTCCTACAAAAAGCGACCTGGACACAGGTGCAAGAGCTGGCAGTTTCTTTGCTCACAAAAATAACTTTGTTGAACCTAAACGGCATAAGGTTCAAAACGGTGCCTCCGATTCAATGTCTATCTGTGAATATACTGTTCTTTAGTTGTGTAAAATCAGTCCTAGTTGACCTTGTGATGATCCAGTTTTAGGATAATTTGTAATTTTCATATGTATTTGATATAATGTTCTCGGTTACATTATTGCTGTTTTGTCATATGTTGAGATTTCTAGTATAATCTGAAAGAGAATATTTGTTTTATTTAGGCATTTTGTTGTTTTAGGTAGTTGTAGTTAAGATATCGTAATCAGTATATATATTTTTGCAAATAATAAATAGCCGATAACTTATACCTTATCTTTTCTTCACAGGGCTAAAACCGGACGTTTTTAGCATCATCATTCTTTCGATTTACAAGTGGAAATCCCTTCCTTTCGAACTTCGCCTTTGGTAAACTTGGCTCTTTAATAATGAATGAGTTGGAACTAAATTAATGTTTAGGTAGAGTTACAATCAGAAAGGTCCGAAAAATTGGCGGAGTAAGGACTGTCGTATTGGCAATATAGCACCTGAAATAAGTTTCTGACAGAAATAGATATACTAGCTAAGAGGAAGCTGCAGTATTGGTAGAGTGGGGGCTGTAAATTAGGTAGTGTATAGTCTGTTTAATTTGAAGATTATAGACTTCTTATTGGTAGAGTAGGGACTGTAAATTGGGTAGGGTATGGTCTGTACAATTTGTAGATTAAAGACTTTATATTGGTAGAGTAGGGCCTGTTAATTGGGTAGGGCATGGTCTGTAAAATGTGTAGATCATAGACTTTATGTTTGTAGAGTAGGGCCTGTAAATTAAGTAGGGTATGGTCTGTACCATTTGTAGATTAAAGATTATCATATTGATATAGTAGGAGCTGTACTTGTGGATGACTTGGAGCTGCAAATATGGGAAAAACTAGAGGAAGTGCCTAGTAAATAAATAGATAATGGTTTAGTAGGGGTTTCACTATTGTTTGAATAGGGACTATAATACTGCTGGAGTAGGAAAAAAGAATAAGTTTCAACTGTCGTGTAGAAAATTGTGTATTAGTCGTGCATGGGATAATATTATGGCAGAATATATTTTAAGGGAGGTGACATTTTGATCAAGTATAACCTATAAAATGATGTCTTATAAGAAAGTCGTTTAGCTGTTTTAGTATAAGTTGAATTTGTTATGTCGTGCGGAACGTGTAAGTATATGCAATCCTGAATCAATGGTCTAGAAAAGCATTAAATAGTGCTGCATAAGCTGTCAGAGCAAGAAGTAAAAAGACATGAAAGTATCATGATTGAACCGTTTGTACATCCTACAAAGATAACTATAATTTAGTAAGGCATTATTTTAGCCAATATCATTTGTTCTTGTTTTTTACTTTGTCCATTTTACTTTATGCTTATAAAGGAACCACCCTTTGAGTAAAGATAAAGCAATCAGGTGGAATGTAATATAATGGTAACTGATTAAGTAATTGACTGTCATAGCAAAGTAGTGATTATTAAAAATATCTGACCTCAATATTAATCACACTAATCAAGCCTTTCTAAGCAAAACAATATTTTTTAAGTTTGGTGACTGATTTCGGTATATTACGTAAACTTTTGGGAACATTTCTTTATTTACGGCCCTTTTTTGCAAATGCTAATTGTTGATCTAACATCATGCATTCTTATCTTTTAATAATGTATATAAATAACAAGTGAGACAAAAAGATTATTGATAGTTTTGGTGAAAACCTATTTAGTTACAGTCTATTGGGAAAGTTCTTTCAACTTATATATATTTTTATTTATCCCTTTCGACTACCCACTTCCATGGAAGAATCAGTACCAAGGTAATACCAACATTAATATATTTCAGGGTAAATTATTGTAAGCGAGACTCTGGCGATCTCGATATCATTTATTCTTGTCATTACATTAGATTTTAAACGGCAAATTTTAATATTTATTGGCTTTGTGGCTGTTGTCGTGATCATTTTTTTTTATATTTTGCTAATGCCTTTGTATCGTAAAAGAAAGCAAAGATGTTGATACGGAAATTATAAGCAGCGAACAAAAATGTTTCATGAAGATTTCATCGACCAGCCACGCTGTAAACAGCAAAATCCGAAATGACGAGTGTGTGTTCGTTTTGAAACTCAGCGCCTAGAAATGCTTGAAATGCACACTGGTGCTCATATATTTATTGTGCTATTTAAAAATGAGTTGTACAAAGCTTTAATGACGTTAGAACAGTTAATTTAGAATTTAAATTAGATATCCGTTCCGTAATCGAGTTACAAGATTTGCACCATTTTATTAGAGATAACGTACTGTTCTGGGCATTGCTGGGCCATACTACGGCAGTATATTGTACCTTTGGATTAGATCTGTCATCTAGTTTTTAAAATAAGGCACATGAATATGGTGAATGTTCTGTATAATAACATTGCTTAAAAAGTTGTATGACACCTAGTTTAATATCATGTATTGTATGTTATTGATGTATTGAATTAGATTGGAGGTGGATCGTGTGAAAAGAACGAGATGTTATAGTTTTATTGGTTTAATTGTTATCTCGAATTGATTGAATACCTTCATACAAGGTAAATACTTTTGTTAATATTGCTTACTTTAAATAATCTGTTAAAATGAACGATCCAGTATATGTATCTGCATGTATTGTCATTTTTATAGTATGTGTACTAAAACGCTTTTCTTTTTACTGATTAGCACTGTATTTGTATACATGACGTAAATCATGAAATCTTAGTATAATGCCTGAATAAATTTACCGGATACTGAGAAATGAACTTTAATTTCGTGAATTGATTAAACTCGTTTTGTGCAATTTTAACATGATCAGTATAAGTTATTGTATTTGTTGTTATTGTTATTGCTGGTGTTATCATGTGTTGTTGTTGTTGTTTAAATGTGTATGTCAGCTAAAAAATCGATTTTTATCATATTTTGATTCATATGTGTGCTATAAATACAAAATCGTTTAGGGTGATCTTTATAACACTGTTGGTTTTCTTTTCAATGTTTCACAATTTAGTTGCACCTACATGTTTACATATTTTTAATATGATTGTAAGTTTATCAAACATAAAAACTTACTGACTCCTGGTTGGTTGACATGTGTGTAGAATGTTTACTTTGTTGTGAGATGAACCTAAACGAGAAAGGTATTGTTATATGGGGTCAATGAGATAAACTCTAACATTGGAGATGTGGGCACATGTTTTCTTCTGTAAGTTTTGAACGTCGTATCTTTCAACAAGACTCATATAACAGGTGGCGTAGGCGGTTAAGGACTTTACAGCAAGACGTCCTAGGGTCAAGGATAAAACGAAAGCCATTTATTTATTTATTTATCTATTTATTTATTTACATTTCCATCGCCTTAATTTATCGGCAAATTAGTTTCTGTATGTTAAAACTACAATTAAAATTGTTATGGAGAAGATAAAGAAATCTGTGTGCCAGCATTATATCGGCTTCAATGTAGCCATTGATAAAAAAAGTTATTTTGTGTGAATTAAATGTGTGTGTGTCTAGGGGGGGGGTGGGGGGGGGGGGGGGTCGGACTGGGCTTTCTGCGGGAAAGGGTCCCTGGTAATGACAGTTCACGGATTTTTTAAAAGGTTTCGCTATGCTTTTTATTTGACAAACTACGGCGTGCTTTGATTATATCAATGCAGCAGCCTACAGCAAAGTATATAGCGGACAAGAACAAACATCACAGTAGCATGAAATAACTAATATGACAATAATAATGATAGCATTATACTATCTTCAATATAGTCATTGATAAAATAAGTGATTTTTGTGTGAATTCAATAGGTGTTGGGTTTTTGTTTGGCAGGGCCTTCTACAGGAAATGGTCTCTGGCAATAATAAAAAAGCTCACGCTTTTTTGAAAAGGTTTCGCTGGTCTTTATTCAAAACAGACTACCGCGTGCTTTGATTGTATGCTACAACAAAGTATATAGCGGACATGAACAGACATAATAGTGGCAGGCAATAACGACTCCATCCATAACATTCATCCAAATTATTGTTTAATTATGGCATTGATAACGTATCAGCATATTGAGAGAATGGCATGTTAGAGACTAGAATTTTTGCGATGGGGTAGGTAACGAAGGTGGTAACTAATAATAAGAGTATATAAAAGTATTTATTTGCACAATAAGGGTTGCGTAAGCGTCCTTTTTGTGCTACATGATGCAACATCATCGCAGTATTTAAGTACTGTGAACCGTTCTTTATAGTATGCTTCTGATATATTTTAAAGTGACCATGAGGTATTTTGCGTGTCAGTTTATATAGTGTATAAATATATCTTGTAATTGGTGCAAGCTAGCAGTGATTAAAATGACGAAAAATGAACCTTAATTGGGTAAGCGTAAATATTGGGGTAAGTTTCAGAATAAGACACCAATGTATCAATCTAAGAAACATGTTATGCTCTCGCGCATTAATTTCTGTTTGGCATCCTTTTAAGATGCTGCTGATAAGCGTTCGAATTTTGAGCTGCGGACCTTGGATCCGTTCTTCTAGGAAAGTCTCTAAGAGTAACCTGGTGTGCGCACCGAGAGAGCAGATGACTGTTTTTGTCAAATGTACCAATCATGTTTGATGATATTAAAGTCTTGTGATCGATCAATCCAGTCCACATGAAAGGTTGTTTAATTCCCCTTAGTGACAACGTGAGGTGTATGTTCAAGACTGTTAACAATTAAATCAAGGCATAAGGCACCAGCGTCTTAGCAAACATAGGCATCCAGAATGCCATATAACAGACCTATACTATTGTTTAACTTGTAACGCGTTTTAAATCATGTGATTAAGCAATGTGATTAAACCGTCTGGAGGCGGCTGGCTATAATACACTGACTTGATCAATCTTGGAACTAAATAGCAATTCTGTTAGATCTTTAATTTGTGTACTGATCAGAGCATCCAATTTATTCGTGTATTAATCAACAAACTTCATTTTTCAATTTAAATAGATTAGACGATCACTTCTTTCAAACACCAGACAGCAGAAGACAACGATTTATAAAGTTGTATTTTAAACTTTTCTTTTTCTAGACCTTCTATGTTTTAAGGAAACAAACATACGCGGAGACTGCAGGAAAGGAACATCAAACGAACTGCTAAATGGTAGAGAATACGACATTTTCATAGGATGTGGTTAATTTACTTGCTCTCGCCAAACACAAGGCATGGTACTGAACCCAAAAGTGCCAGAAAAATATACTTTCTGTGTAAATACTCTTGTATAGATAAAGTGACAAAGATAATATGTTTATAGCACGTTGCTTTCGATTCAGTAATATAATATAATAATACAAGTATAAGGTTAGCTTCATGATTGGTCGAACAAGACGAATTTCGAAATTTGCTCAATGTACACCGTCAAGGCTTATAATGTACTAAAACTGCCTCTGCAGACAAAGGCGTAATTAATTCAGAATATGTGCAGCCTATTTCATTACGGAAAAAGTCAGCTGGTACAGTTGACTCCTTCTTCCACACCCTATTCTCGCATGTTTCTTTTCTGTAGGCTGAGCAATCACCAAATTGCAAAAGGTCAAATCACCTCCAACAGACTTATAACGGGATTTGTACTAAAATGAAAACGCATAAGGTTCAGCCTTTATGCCTCGACAGAAAAGCTGACACTCCTTTCAAGCTTAGCTTTCGCTTCCGCTTCTGTACAGACTACGCATTAGCCACAAAAAATCATATGATCAAAAATTGCGATAATTGCCCATTGTAAAATCTCATAGGCTTACAGTGAGATAAGAAACCCACAGAAAAAAAGCAAATTTGTCAAATTTGCTGCGTTTTATTTATTTATCTTTTTTTATTTATTTATGTATTTTTTCTTTCTGTCTTTCTTTCTTTCTTGTTTTATTTATTTATTTATTTATTTATTGTTGATGTTTAAGCCTGTATGGCTAGAAATATTCAATAATCTGCCATCTAAGAAACAAAACTATCAAACAGGTTCTTCACTTGTATTCAAATAAGCTATAAAAACAAAGAAATAAAAATTTTATTGAATAAAACACATTTCACCCAATTTGAGTCCGCAATTTTATTTACTCATTTGAGTATTTTAAGGAACTTTAAAGATAAAGACCTTATGACCTGCGTTCGAACCACTATTAATAAATAGTTTGTTCTTTTAGCATTAAAGAGTAGACCCACATCAGAACTCTAATAAAAAGGTAACAAAAGCGTTGCAATTTGCACGGTCATTTTGCCAATTTCTTTTCTCATAATTGAAGAGTACTATTTTCTAGACACGCTTTTTATTGGGCCAAGAAATTACACATTGAATTATTCCACGGACAATATAAAGCAAAGTGGTATGTGTGAACGTGGGTTACCGACTATGCAATCATGAATACTTGCTGAAATTTCTGTGACATTAAAATTTTAAATAACCTTATAACCATACATGGACAGGCATATCATCACAAACATAGCAGACCGCACAGAACGTGTGGCGTAAATAGAACACAAATAAGCTATTACTTTTATACCACTGACTGCCTCAAAAAATTTATAGTTCATTTATTCAGATCTTCAAGTTCCATATTTGAAATTAAGCGTTTAGGAAAAGGTCATAACACATTTACATTGTCAATATGATAATAAACAAAGTACAAAATCGCGTTTACATTTTGTCACTGAGTAGGTCGTTTACATCCACTATAAGCTAATTCATGAACACTGTGACGTAGCAACCGCGAGTTCTTCTTCACGAGCGATAATGTCGTGATTTTTTTAGCTGATACTCAAATCATTAGACAGACACGCGCACCCGCACACACCTGCGCACCCATACACACCCGCACACACATACACACCCGTACACACCCTCGCACCCGCACACACCCGCGCACTCATACACACCCGCACACACATGTAAACACACACATTGCAGGCAGACCGATGCACGGTTCAAGTGCTTCGGTCTGTTATGGAATGTGATAATTCACTGTTGATAAGTAATATATATATAGACTTGTTAAATCGACAAACTGTCCAACATCGTTAGATATTGACGGATTTGGCCAATTAAATAAAACACGTCCACTTAAAGTCTATATGCGGTATGGGCCAATGGTAGAACATGCTTTGTGTTTTGCTGTTGACTTTTTGTGTCTGACCACTGAGCACTCATCCCAATCAACAGATTTATCACAAACATTAAATGAAATAATAAACATATTCTGGACCTTGTTTGTGTCTATAAACAAACATCGATTCCTTCCAGTGTCAATTGTTTTCAGGCACATTTTAGTTCTAAGTCGTCTGTTACACGCTTTTTACGCATTGTAATATAACTCGTTCTGGCTTTGCGTATTCTGATAAACATTTTCTGGATCCGGTTCTGGGACGTGTTGAATACTTGCTAGAATCACGTCATGGCACAAGAGGTATTGACCCTGAAATATAGACATGTATACGATTGTTTGTTGTTGTTTTTCTGTCATAGCTTTTAACACAAACATTTAACAACCGGATTCCTTATGTACCTGAATTGAAAAAAAAAAGACTTTGAACATAATAGTAGAATGGCACATAAAGGAAAGCTGTATAATTTAAGGCTTTATTTATATTTACTTTTAAAAAAATTTAAGTTATAGCACATCAATGTTCAAGAAAAATAGTTTGCAAATATGTATATGCATGTTTAATCCGATAAGTCAGAATATGTTGTTTTTCTTGTAAGTACGCTAGCATTTTTTATTCTGGTAACTTCAATACTTGTATGGTGGAAAGTCCCTATGTTTACAGTATTACCCCGACGGGTACGGACATGATCTCACTTTTTGAGAGGCTAAAGAACTACATGTCGTCAACTCTAACCGCTCTTCCTGTGCGAGGTTATTATATGCGTCGTGAAAATAAACATATTCAAACATAGGTCTATTACATACAAACGATGGAATGATGCTTTTTCTGCGGGCTTTGAACGATTTGACAGTCTCCACGAAACAGACATGACCGTCGTCGACATGTATTCGCTGTAGTTCGTTTAGCAGTGCACAAAACATTCCAGACTGTTGACTGCCATCTCTGAAAAGACCGAGGTGTTGCTTAGTTAGTAAAGTAACGTTTGTTTCAACTGTGCATGTTCATACTTATTTATCGTAGTTCTGTATGAGTGTGCGCGAGCGTTTTCTGTACAACAAAGATAATTTTGAAGATACTGAAAATTATAACAAGTGAAACTTTTAACATCGCCTGTACACGTAAATTGTACTTGTTTTTAACTACAGCGTTGTTTTATAATTGTTGTTTTGTGTTTTTTCTTTTTTTTTTAAATATACACCACTAAGTTGCGATTATCATGACGTTTATATATTATTTATATATAATTTCCTAACTGCATATGAATATCTGGGAAAATTTACCGCCACACTGCAGGGCAATTAAGATATCTCTGTACATCATAATTATTCTCCTACCTCTTTGGAACACAAACCCATGCGATAGGTACTGTGAAGTTGGTGGTGTCAGTTAACTTTTGGCCATGACGATTTAGTAAATGTTGATATATTGACATAATGGCATATATATTATTAATAAAATACATAAAGCAGCTTAAATATGTGTTTTTTTTTGCCGATGTTTCTTTCTTCAAGAATGTTTTGTCAACGAGGAACCAAATTGCGTTTGAGATATTCTTTCTTCCTAGATGGTAAATTTGAAAACTTTTTAACAATTTTCTGATTTAAATTCAATTTAATAATCAATTGCTACCTGCAGAAAACGAGAAGCGGACTTCTTTCTGTTGGTGGGTGAATATTCAAGACTTTCCTCAGACCGTAAACCATCTCAGAAACGTTCTGATTTGTGGCTTCAGAGGAGGGCCAAAAGTTGCATTCTAACACTGTGAGTGTATGATGGTCAGCCTCCTGGAAGAGAAATAATGTACTTTTGACTATCTGGAAGCTTTTTGTAAATAATTGACTGTTTTAAAATTTCCAGTGTCTTTTCTGCTCTCCGAAGGCATGCAAAGTCTTTCAATTAATCTAGTTGTATACTTCTAAAATGGCAGTTCAAATGTGAAATTTAATATTCACTTATCCGTTTGTTGAGGGACCTTAATCTAACTATTAGAACTAGATTCTTACCTTGTTTGTAGGAATTTGGTGTATAGTGACTGCAGAAAACTTAAGATTTTTCCAATTTTAAACTTTTGGAAACACTAGAGATTTGAAACATGATTGAGATTAGAATATTAATTGAAATTAGAATTAACTTAAAAAGCTTGAGTGCTTTTTTAACACACAAGCACATTAAAAATAATATTAATTATATTTCTTTATATAAAGTATATCAAAATACCTTCCACAACGGAGATAATTAAAACATTTACTTCGTTTCAAAATATTAGAATAAGAGACTAAAAGTATAAAAACTGCACATTGAACATATAATATGGTTCATCATAATACATCAGAAATATATTTCCTTGCTGTATGTATTTACAAACGTGTCAATTAAGTTTACTTTTCAGTGTCCATTTCGTTAAGCAAAGACTTAACTCACTTGTATCTGTGAATAATAATAAGTTCGAGTTATGATTTCAGAACTGTTGTGGACACTATGGAGAGTTGAAAAATACAAAAACAGTAGCTCACATCATAAAATAAATATTGGTAAGTAATTATTATAATGTATCTATCTACATGGTCACGTAAATACTGAAAATGTTACAATATTTACGTACTTTATTCACATCAAAGCATTTTTCGGTCAAAATGTTACCAGGCTCTTCATTAACCATTGAGACCTCGATATGCTGAAACTTGCCGCATATATTTCCTCCAAACAAAGGTTTCTAAAATAAAGGTATGATTGCACGTGATATACAAGATATACAAATCCGCACAAAATTATTGAGATTTAGAATCTAATATATTCATGTGTAAATGACAGTAAAAATAACTAAAGATTGTACTAGCTTGTCTTAAAAAAAAACATCACTTAAATCCGATATTTTGTTATTTATTATAAACCGTGTGCGAATGTGCAAATTAAAATGAAAAAAGGTTAACAAATTAACAAAAAGATTAACATTTAAACAAGTCATCGGTGGTGATACTTAATCCATGTTTAGATACGTACAATTGGAAGTACATCATGCAAATTTTGCTTGACTGAGACTGTAATAAAGTAACATTAGCTAAAACTATTTATTTACAATATATAACGTGTAAAGGATTAAAAGCCGAACCTTGGAATCTGGTATAACTACAGCGGTGTTGACATTGTGATCCAGAACATACGTCCATAACTCCAAGGGTTTTATCTTATTTGGCATTCCGCAGATAATAAACGTCTCCTTGTCACAGAAGTTCTAGAAAAAAAGTTTTCTTCAACTGGCATTAAAAAGTATACATGCAGGGCACACGATTTATTGCATTTTGTTTTGTCATTGTGTTGAAGCGATATGTCAACATTCGGTCGTCTTTATATAGATAGAGAGATAGTAGAGATATGAGATAGATATGAGAGAATATAGATATATATAAGATATAGATAGATATATATATATATATATAGATATATAGAATATATATATATATATTATATATATATATATATGTTAACCGGGGTTTATAAAAATAACAGTTCCGGTGCAGGTTCAATAGTTTCTTTATTTCACGTTAAGAATATTATTCTTATTAACTGAGGTTATATAAAGCCAACAACAAATTTACAATAAAATCTCACTAGAATAAACACACCAAACCGGGCAGCAGTTATTAAAGTACCGGTATACTAGATTTAAAAAATTTAAATCTCTAGCAAAACATATGCTAACTGGTCGAAGACCTAGCCCAAAGTGAAGTTTAATTAAGATGTTAGTTCTGAGACTGAAAAGAAGTATGCATGCTGATTGGTTAGTATTTATAGATTGTTATGATCTGTTTAGAAAGATAAGTTACCAAACCAGTTCTACCATACTACTCACTCAAGACAGTACAGACAAGACACAGTGGACAGAGACTGGACACACCAGACTGGACACACATTACTAGACAAAACATAACTGACCACTCACACTAAAGGATTGCTAACTAGGACAGATACATGAAAAAATAATAATAATAATAATGATAATAATGAAGCCTGGGTAACATAATATATATATATCATGATTATACATATTTATGCACCACCAAGAAATTGATATGATTAAATGAAATGTTTTATTACCTGCAGATAGATCGGCTCAAACTCTTTGCAACTTTCACTTCTGTCATTACCTGGAAAAGATTGATGACTTGGGAATTCCCATTATTTTATCATACAGGGTGTTTCAAAATATATGTAACACTTTCAAAGCAATGTTGTGTAAATTGAAAGAATCAAACTGACCTCATATCATACCTCATTTTAAAATGTCAGACAATATAGTTTTCTTATTACTTATCACTGGAAAAGGTTAACGTCATGACGTCATGACGTCATTGATGACGTTTTATGTTTTGCCAATATATCGCTGTCCAGAGTACAATGTCAGAAAATTTTAAAGTAGTTTTATAAAAGAAAAAACAACAGTTTTTTGTGATGAGAAATATGAACAGCGGTATCCAAAGTAAAAGACAATCAGCAAAATTTAAGTTGATTTCACGGGGTTCGGAACTTGATCATTGGCGGAATAACCAGAGGTGTTCCCGGGCAGTGGGTCACTCAGAAAATGTTATGGAGATTTATATCGTTGCCAAAGAAACATATCAAAGATCGATAAGAAGGATGTCGTATGATTGAACCAATGAATGTACTGTTTCAAGTGTTCCCACAACTGTACGGTATGGTCTGTATCTCACGCCATATTATATTCCTACACTTCAACATTTGAAAGAAAAATATTGCAGAAATACTGGATTTTATGACACGGATGACGGATGTCATAAACATTAAATGGTTAAGTAAGGAATCTTACTTTTGCTTGGAACTTCAGTTAAATAAACAGAATATTCGCTTGTTGTCAACTTTAAAACCAGTCATTTTAGTTGATCTACCAATGATGCAAAAGTTACTGTGAAGGCTGATTTGAATGTGAATGGTGTAATTGGACCTTACTTCTTTGAATACAGTAACGGTGATACTGCAACAGTGAACGGTACCTACAGCACTGAAGCAAACGTTTTTGCCAACACTTCGACGAAGAGGTATTGAATTTGAAGAATGTGGTTCCAGCAGGATCCCACGAAGTTTTGGAATAACTTGGAACAAGGTTTGAATCAAGAGTGACAGAGATACCATGGCTAACTCATTTGCCGGAGCTTTGCCCATTGTTTTTTTTCTGATGGGTTTCCTCAAAGACAATAAGTACAGAGTCCAGCCTAAGTATACGGAGGTTTTAACGGCATCAATTTCTTATGAAATGAAACTGATAACAACCCAAACCTATAGGACGGTGATATATAGGACGGTGATATATAGGACGGTGATAACCAATTTGATGAAGAAAATGCATGCGGTGTGACGTCATAATGAACGTCAAAACACCTGCAGATGTAAAAAGATGTGTTTTAAAGGTGCCGGCCGCCTTTTTATTTTATAATACGTAACATACAGTACACGTTATAAGACTGTATATATACCTATTACATGGTAAAAATATTTTTGTTTTTTCTTTATCTAGAATAAACTTAATAAGGTTTGAAAATGTCATGTATATATGCAAACCCACATAAGCAAAACATAAGCATGATTCAGAAGTACATATCAACCATTGGAGGTTCATTTGTGTAGTATACTAAACGTGGCCAGGTTTGTCTTGAGTGACGCTAAACGGGTTTTTTTTCTCTATTTAC